>MIQA02009190.1:8604-30453 GCA_001887855.2 Sclerospora graminicola | reverse complement strand
TTTGGATTCGCCTTCATTGTTATTGGTTTAGCTGGCCGATCGATTATTCTCGGCCCAGCCGGTACTATACAAACTTCAAGTGTCCTATTGGTTTAGCTGGCCGATCGACTATTCTCGGCCCAGCCGGCACTATACAAAGTTCAAGTATATTACCCAACGAGCTTCCCGGTGACGATTTCCGCCCAGGAGCTACCCTAGTCCTACACTTCATCTCCCTATTGGACGGATTTACACTTTTCGCCCTAGGGTCCATCAAGAGAGCTAACCACCCAGTACTGACGGGTACACAAGGTGAGCTTTTAACATGCAACATTCGAGCAGTCGCGATCAAGCGGATGGAAGCGACCGATCCAGCCGGCCTCAAGCCGGATCGGATCATGACTCGGATGGACGGAGTACCCCCTCCGGTAGTCAGTCGTCTGGGACCCCCGTGGGTGTTCGCGTCTCAGGAAGATTTTCTGAGAGCGACTACACCACAGGAAGCTTGAAGGTCGAGCGACTAGACCAGTTATCACGGGTAGCCAACTCGACCTAATCAAAACTATCCTGGTACAGATCGACGAAGTGGGTTTCACTAATGGTGCGTTCGACGCGAATACGCTGTTGATCTAGATCAAGGGATGATAAGAGAAGCTATGACAACGCTGCATTATCACCTTGCCTCGCTACTCGGGGCGAACCCCGTGGTCTAGTCGCTGCTCGCTGACCCTTCACACCGATCGCAGTTGGTTGAATATCCTATGGATATTGAGTCAATATATCAATCGTCATCACCGTCTGGGGCGGACTCCACCGACTCCTCGGTCGGGGTAACACGTATGACGTTGGGCCCGAAAGGGATCAAACAGATTGACCCCAAGATCGAGTCGCATAAGAGGAAAAGGAAGCCTGAACCTGGTCGAGTTGGATCAGACGACAGTTCTAAAGTTGCTCAAGAAGTCGCTCAAAACAATCCGACTCCCAACAATAATCCAATCGGCATACCAGAAGTTCCAGAGCAATTGAGAACCATGTTCACGACTATGATGAATCGCTTCGTGGGTGAACAATACGAATTACCTCAGTGTACACCTGGGCAAGGACAACCATGGCAATCGATACGAAACATGAACTAATCCACTGCTAAACAAGTCAAGAAAAGTGAGAAAAGTGTAGATGTGGATATGGAATCAGTTCGATCAGCCGGAATAGTTTGATCGTTATGCCAGGCCAGCCATCAAGATCGACTCCATAAATCACCTTCACGTAGTGATGTGGATATGGAATCAGATGGAGGGATCAGTCAACACTTGGATCGGGATGATTTGGATATTAAGATGCGTCGTAGGGCAAATATGGTCTCGGCGCAGGCATTTGATAGTGACTCTGGAACAATCACTCGAGTCCGGATGTCGGCGATCTCTGAATTAAAAGATTTCACCGGCAAGGATATGGATGATGATCAGGCGAGAGCCTGGCTGTGTCGGACTATGTCAGCGTTTTTGAGAGATAAGACACCGGAAGGTGAAAGATGTCTGATTTTCACTGATCTGATGAAGGGCCCGGCCAAGAACTGGCTTAAACAGCTGAGCCGAGAAGTACGCTTGAAGTGACCTCAATTGTGTGAAGAATTCAAAGTGCAATATTGTAACTCAGGGGTGTCTGTCGCGAGATATGAAGCAAATATCTGATGAAACACCGATTGAATACTTACAACGGTTGAATGTTGCTGGTATGCACGCAAAAATACCGATCAAGGATCCACGACACGCGAATATGGCTCGCAAATATGGCTCGCGAACAAATCGAACTCTTTATCGGCACTTTGGATTATCGCGACTTGGCTGATCAGTTAACCCTGCTCCGTATAAGCAATGCGGAAGAATTGGAATTTACCCTGAGAACGCTACAGCAGGCCAAACGTCGACAACCCAAGGTCGCTGTAGGCTCGAACCGGTACCGGTCGAAACCACACCCAGACCAGGGCAAGATACCAGCGGCACGACCAACCAGGGCAATTCGGATGATTACTAAGGAATCAGACAGTTTCAGTTCGGAAGAAAGTGGCCAATCAAGTTTAGGCTCAGGCGAGGAGCAGTATCGTCATATCTTTACGACAGAACCGGTATTCCGTCCGAGATCATCGATTAATGGCATTGATGGAAGAAAATCCTTGGGGCCCAACCTGATAAGGACCGACCTCGCAAGAAATGCGTGCACTGTGTGTCGACGAAGCATGGAGACCGTGATTGCTGGAAGAGAGTCACATGTGCGGATCATTGTTTTTTCGTGTGTAAAACCTGTGGGAAGATTCACGATGCCGATGCTTGCCCGATTGAAGATTTTTTTTAATCAGATGCGCAAGTGGTATGTGCCGACTAAACATGCGAGCATGCTCCAACCAGATGTCGAGAAAATGTTATACTAGATCGCTCGCCAGGTTGGAATCTGGTTCGACCCGAGCGATCTACTTTCTGCTTCTATGCATATGTCGGTAGCAGAAATAAGTTTGAGGAAAAGGAGATAACCGACAATACATGTTCTAATTCAAATTGTGCCGATCGATGTCCGATTCACAGTCTCAGCGTGGATGGATATTCCCGCTCGGACGTGATCATGGAGTTGAATCGACTGCCCGGTGAATTCCGAGTATACTAGAAGTATCACTCTCCCGACAAGTGGTTTAAACAAGCAAAAGCTAATGGGAAGATTAGCAATGAAAAAGCCACAATTCTATTTGACTCTGGAGCAGAAGTTTCGATTATCGACTGCGTCTTTGCTCTTAAGTTGGGATGTTGTATAGACAGTACCCAGAGGCAAGAATGTGTTGGGATCGGTGAAAGTTCGTACATGACGGAAGGACGATCACGTGTTAAAATAACCTTGGCAGGCTCCCTGGTCTACTATTTCAACGCTTGGTTTGGCCGGTTAGCCGGTCAAGGCGCGATATTGGGAATGGATTTCATGGTGCCAGCCGGTATACGGATCGACCTGTCTCATGGAACCCTGACTCTTCCGGATGAGGTGCAAATACAGTTATCCGGCCGACGTCCTTTATATGGTACTCATATGAGGATGCTCAAAATGGGTCAGTATGAAAGCATCGAAGTAGCTCGATCAGTTGACGTGACGATTCGGTCGTGCGATCGGCAGCAGAAATTGTGGTTAACCCGTGGTGAACGATGGGTAACAATTGTCGAAAAGGGCATTGGCAGATCAAGTTATATCATGATTACCAACATATCTCATCAGTAGTTAATCGTTCACGAAGATATGATCCTAGGGATGTGGTTACCTGAAGAGAAAGTACCTCGGCGGATTGGGTATGCCTCAGTGGGATCACGAAGTTATATTGAATGGCAAAATCGGGCTTATCAAGCCACCACAGACCTGATCAGTGATGAAGACTTGGTAGACGAAGACACCTCACCTTTGGTTAAGAAGCCGGAATATGCTATTCCGCCAGTCTGATCACGCATGGCCGTCGTAGCCAGTTTATCCGCACTCCTATTCCAGTCGCGTTTCACATGTAAGAGGTCATGGTTTGGCCATCCACGTAGGGTTTTCATAACGCGATCACTTAACAACTTCAAGCACGGAGCCTTGCAATCGATCTCTCCGGTGATTTGCCGGATCACCAAATTTGAGTCTCCAAATAAGATTATCCTTCCACTCTTTTGTTCTTGAAGGAGATCCAAACCTGGCAGCAGACCGCGATATTCGGCTTCATTGGCTGTGATGCCCGGGGTATAAATTGAACCAGCAGATATGATAGTCCATCCCGGCAATTTCCACAACAACGAACTATACGCCCCAACGCCTTTCTTCACGCTCGCTGGTCCGTCCAATCTTACGACGATCAAGTCTTCATTCGAGCTAACGACCGGTAGGGGTATAATGATTGATTCTCGCGGTTGCTTCCGAGGAGTGACCTCGATCAGGACTTCGTCGGCTTCTGATCGGGTGTGTGTGTGTGATACTGCTGCTAGGATACCGATAATTTCTTCTGCATTTGATGATTTTCAAGGTTCACTGAGATACCAGCGCTGCCCATCGCCCCAGTCTTCCGTCAATTCCGTTCGCAGACAATAACCAAGCCTGGGTGGACCGTCTAGACAATTTATTGATCGGCCTGGTCACCAGCATAAAATACAACATGCGTAACAGTGCCAACACTTCTTTATTCACTATGCCGTATTTGACCTCATTGGGTTTCAACTTTCGGCTTGTAAACGTCACGGGACAATATAATCCAACGTGATCTTGGACCAGTGCGGCTGATATTGCCCATTTACTGGCATATAAAATCACCACGGGAATATTTTCCGGATCGATATCGGGGTCAAAATTATCATCGCATTCAACATACTGAAAGCTACCATATGACCTTCTGACCCTGGCACGGTTCGATCGATCAGAGATCTAGTCTTGCGATCCGATTCGTTGATTTCGGTTTTGCGTTAGTGCTCGTTCATTGACTTTCCTAACTGATCACGCTCTCGTAGCCTATGATAATCAACTTCATTCAACTCGTACTTCCTCCGGTGTCAAATAATTGAAAGATCGGTTTGAGAGGGAGGGTAAAATTACTGAAAGAAGTAGAAGTCGATATTCTTTAAGTATCAAATTATGATTATATAAAATATAAATACAATATTTAAAAGTAGCGCACCTAACCAAACCTCGTAAGATTGAACAGATTATAAAATTATACAATAAATTATTAATCATGGTATTTACATTGGCCTTGCAAAGAAACATGACCTTCGGGATATGAAGTTTGCTCGCGCGAGCTGTATGTAGAGAATATTCGTCTTATAAAAGTAAGAGAGACCTTGTCACCACCAACGACACCCGCTAAATAAGATGATGTAAACTGCATTCAAATGCATCCGATAGTGGCTTTGCTACGCTGTTGGCTTCGGGTAACGGCTGCGTGGCAAACAGCATCAACAGAACGTACTGGTAGCTCGTAGACATGGGTAAATTCGTATGTATCATTCATACTCGGCATCCACAAAAAATGATCCCAATCCGACAACAATTGAAGTCGTGGCGAGAGAATTCGGAAATGAGGAGAGGCGATTGCTTCATTCACATTGTCATAACTTCGTTGGTTCCTGTTCGATTTTAAAACGGTTCGTACCAGGTTGTAGCGTATGTAATTGGCTTTATTATATACAATCCCCTTCGTTGGATTCTTATTATTGGTTGAAATAGACCATTTACAATGTGACACTTTCAATTATTTGGCACCGGAGGAAGTAAATTATAGCCTTATATATCGAGAAGTCTTCGATAAACCGAATATAATAATTCAGGGACCCGAGATAAGACTGCATAGCCTTTAGCGATCGGGGAAAGGGAAGGTTACTGAGGGCACCCAAGTCCATCGGGTTTGCTTCCAAGCCCTAAATCGACACATTATGGCCAAGGTAAGCGACTTTGGGCTGACCCCATAAGCTCATAGCTACGCTGATCGATAACTTCCAACGTTCACAAGTGTCAAGGAGTCGTTCGACCTTATCACATAGAATATCCCATGGTGTTGCCGTAACCAAGATGTCGTCTATATATTATCCCAGAACTGATCGTCTCTGATCTTGGTCCGGTTCACACTCCGTGAATGCATCATGTAGATCGGTAGCTTCCCGATCGGCACTGATCTGGAAATATCCGTATAGAGCATCGTCAATCAATCTCTGACTTGTTTGTGAAGCAATTTTTAACCCAAACGGCATCAGATTCCATTCGAAAAGACCGAAAGGTGCAACGAAAGCTGAAATCTCTCGAGCACGATCAGTCATTGAAACCACCCAGAAACCGCTAGCTCTGTCTAGCGAACAAAACCATAAGACTTTATCTAGATCCTCAAGTAAATCATTTCTTAAGGGCATCGGATAGACCATCAACTTCGTGAGGCGATTCACCATTCTATAGTCGATACAAAGTCGAATATCAACCCCATTCTTTTTTATCACAATCACAATCGGTGATGCCCACTGCGATGATGGAGGTCGTATAATTTTTTGTAATCAACAAGCCCTTGATCAAATCGGATAACTTTTCCCGTTTTTGTGGCGCGTCTTTGCGACAACGTTGTCTCGCATTTCCAACGGCGATATCACAAACAGCTCCATAAGCAGCTGGGGGTAGGGCATTACCTTTCCCAATCAATAAATGACGCATTATCCAGATGATCTTCTTTAGCTAATCGATCTGCTCGGGAGTGTTTACTTCGGGATCACCGACCTGTAGATCCTCTAGGGTGACCTCTGGTATATTGGACGATACTTCTGCCAAAAGTGCCATCTGCTTCTCAATATCTTCAACATATTGATCACCACCTTCATGTATACACACTTGTTCATCTACCGGATATATTTCCTCCGGTTCGGTATTATCTTGGGTCACCTCTTGTGAATCATCCGACTGGTGATCTACTTCGGGTTCACCTTCGTCCTTAACGACTTCGGCAAGTCCATTCTCCTTTTTCTCGTTTCTAAGCTTGTCACCATCATTTCACTCCCTGGATCTGTTGCTTTTGGTGAGCCGGGTCCAACAACGCTCAAAATCTGGACCTTTTTTTTGATCCGGCTTTCACCTGTCGCTTCCACTGACGGTCTTCTTGTCAACAACGATAAAGCATTGCTGGAGGAATTGGTCGAGATTAATAGGTTGCCCGAGCTGATTCATTCGGAAGATAAACCGGAGGCAGCGCAAGTCTCGACCATGACAAGGTCACGAGTCAGATCAACACCCAGCAGGCCAGTTTCTCGATAAATTCTAACAGAAGAAATAGTGCAGGAGATGCGGATTGAAAGAATTCTCAAGACACAAGACGAAGAAAAATGGATAGTTGATCTGAAAGCTTTTCTGAATGGAGACTTGGAGAAATTGAGCCAGAATGAGGCAAAGGATTGTGTTAAGATCGCTTCCAGTTACGATATTGATGAAAACGATTCGTTCTTCTATTATTCTCAAGCTGATCAGGCTGACGCAGACCTGGACCGATCAACGGGACTGGTGATTCCGGAGACCTTACAAGCAGATATCTTGCATCATTATCACGTCGGTTTAGAGGGCGGTCACCAGGGTGTGGGTCGGACGTACCACAGGATTCGCAAACACTTTCACTGGAGAGGTCTATATCGAAGTGTCCAAACGTTTGTCGGAACGTGTATAGATTGCGAAACCGGGAAGGGTATACCGAATATTCGGGGTAGACCACCCGGGAACATCCAGGCGACTTACCTTATCAAGTGATAGCGATGGAACACATACCTTCCTTGCCAAAATCGTTCAAAGGCAATACGGAACTGCTGATCTGGACTGATTTGTTCACTGGAAGTCGCCTGCAGTTATGAGGATATCTATTGGCGGTTTTGTGCAAGTGAGGTAGGTTTTATGGTCGATTTTTTTCGATCATTTAATCAGATGCTTGGTCAGAAACAAAGCGCGACCATGGCCTACCGACCACAATCGAACGGTAAGGCCGAGCGTATGGTACAGACGCTAACCAGAGCTATTAAGATGTATGTCGCGGATTCTGCTCAACAAGATTGGGACGAGTATGCGGAGAGACTGGTATTTGCGTTAAATTCTTCTTTCGATCGGATCAGAGGAGATACTCCGTCTTACTTGGCGTACGGTTGGGACCCCCGATCTACTATCGAGTCGGTGATTCCCGTCGAATGTACCCAAGGCCGAGATCGCGAAGCCCGTCGATGGCGTGTGGGACTCCAACGCCATTACGAGCATGCGCGGGAACATGTGAACGAACGACTGCGGAGGGTGATCCAAGAGAGAGCTGATCGTAATAACGATCAAGATGATTAGCATAATATTGAACTGGGATCGAGGGTCTGGCTTTACTTGGATCGGGTGAAAGAAGGATACGCCCGGAAATTAGCGCATCTGCGGCATGGACCATTCCGGGTGTCTGAATTGATCGGCAACCATGCCGGCCGGTTAATCACTGCGGGTACCGATTACGGAGCTTTCCCGATCGTCCACTTGTCGAAGCCGAAACTGGTCCGGGAATATCCCGATCGCCCAAAAACTAGGTTGTCATCCGATGATCAGCCAAGAATTGATTTCGAGGAGGCTCTTTTGCCCGAAGACAGTTGGGAAAGAACGTTGGATGAAAATGAATTTGAAGTGGAAAAGATTTTGGATACCCGATCAGGCAAAAGGACCCGATTTGGTCGAACCCATCGTGATTACTTGGTTCAGTGGAAAGGCTATGACGACCCAGCATGGGTGAATGATCGGGACCTCAATTGTGTAAGGGATTTTGAACGCGATCGGGTGAGACAAAACCAATTTGGAGTTATGCAAACTCACGAAGAAGGTAGTCAGAAGTCACAATAGTTGGTTTGACACATCTCGATAAGATCAGCCAATAGTAGTGGTCCAGGTAGGTCGAGACCAAGTTGAAAGAGCTGGTTTGGAGTCAACGGACATGTATATAATATATTGACAATTACATTCACGTACATATGAACAATTGGAGACACAAGATGAAGACACTACTGGGAATCTGGATAGGGAGTTTTGGATATGGAACATAAGAACCATCAGAAAGTTATCGCGATGAATTAATGGCTAAAGGAAAATGAAATGAAACTGGTTATCACGATAACTATGGGCCATACTTCACGCGTAGACGGGAGATCTGGAGCGCCGGATGATCCATGGGGCTTAGGCGGAATTGGTTTCGCCAAGGATCTTGACGATCGACGAAGTCCAAAGCCTCTTGCAACGTGCCGATCGGAGTCGGGTGTCCGTGACCAGGATACCATTCCCCGCCGTCAGCCGTAACACCTGGTGATTCCACCCGGCGAATAGGCAGAGTCAGCACGGCAGGGAACAGGAAGACGTCCAAGTCGCACTCACCGAACTGGATCCCATCCACAACGAAGTTACAGATCGCGGCCCAAGCAGCACCAGCTTTGCTCCGGCGACGCTTGGGAGCATGAAAGAACGACTCAAGCCAAGCATCCTTGCACATAGTCGGAGTGATCGGGAACTGATGGGTGGCATCCCATATCGCCTGGCCATGGTCCCAGCAAAATGAATCCAGGCGTCCCTTCAGAGCTCTGAACCAGGGGCGATCAGGAAAGTCAACCCTAGCATAGGCTTCACGAGAACCTCCCAAGGCTTTGAATTGATCAAGAGCTCGATGGTCCTAGGTTTCAGCAGTTGATGTAGCCAGGCTTCTTTTTGGGGCCCCGATGACCTGACAGGGAAAATCCACCTTGGCGGACGGGACCAACAACGACGAACGATTTTTCTCCTTATCAGGAGGGCCAGAGGCATTAGGTCCAACAATTGAGGAGGACTCCAAGGCTGCCAGGTCGCCATCAGGGCCTTCGACGGTCGACCTTGCATAACAACATACACGTCCATAAGCGTTTTGTTCGGGTCGTAGCTGTAGTCGTCCTGCTTGAGCGGTGATTTTGACCCTGGAATGAAGACGCCAGTGAAGTCAGCCGGTCTAGCGGTCGGCGTCGTATTGTCGGTCGGAGAATTCCCAGAGGCAGCCGGAAACGGTCGCTTGTCTTCCAATTCATCCTCGCCATCGTCGTCCGAGTCAGGCAAAGCGATGGCCTGAGTCAACGAGGCTGCGCCCGGCGAGGTCGTGACCGAAGCTCGGTGATCAGTGCTGCGTGACTTGCCTAATGCAGTTCGGGTTCGCTCGTCCAGATCCGTCGACTCATATTCAGAGTCGGCGACGAAGCGAGAGCGTTTAGCTGAAACCGTTTTCCTCTTTGGATGACTTGCCCGTTTGCGCTTCGCCGAACCCAGGGACGACGAGACTGGTCTCGAAGTCGGTGGCGGACTAGATGGTGTGGGTTCAGGAGCCGCCGTTTTGCTGATCGCTGGTTGACCAACATCCACGTCGATCAGCAGAAGAAGCGATAGAAAAGGTAGGCGATGGCGGACCTAACCCAAGAGACGTGTGGGATTGCGCGCTAGCTGGAAAAAGGGAACTGACTAGTTCGGGGAACCCACGTAAAGCTGTCCGGAACGACCACGAATCAGCGTTCAAGTCAGTCCACCTAACCATCGTCTGGTGAGCGATCTTCTTCAAATCGTCGTGGCGTTGAGTCCAGGTGCGCTCATCAAGTTCCAGGGTCTCAAATTTAACCCGAGCAAGATTCATCTCGCGCCGATGATCGTCCGCTTCCTTCTGACCTTCACGCAACCGTCTCTGGACACTAGGACGGCCGATGTGAGAATCGGAGAGTTGCTTCGCCAGGGGTTTGACCTGCTCGTCTGTATGGCGCATCTCGATCTCCAAATGATCCACTTCCTGAGCGGTGCGAATGTTGTCCCGGATTAACTGTTCATGGTCGCGATGGTGGTCCTCGAGCAGTTGCAGGTGGTCCACCATCTCGACCATTCATAGTCTGGATGCGCTCATCTGAAAAAAAGGACAAAGAAAGTTATATACATGCTATGGATGAAACAGATGGGTTGAACATTTCTTGATCACGAACGGTGATAGACAACGAGCGAACCATCGACTGCAACGAGGCAACAGTGTCAGAAGGTTTCCCCGAGACACGCAAGGCAGCAAGATCAGCGGACAATTGATCTCGCTTAGCTGTTAAGTCGTGGACGCGGTTCGTCATATCTAACAAGTCACGGTCTTGGTCGGCGCGAAGGGTGATAAGCTTGTCGTGACCCACACGACAGACCGATAGTTTTTGTGCCAAGTCAGCAGAGTCGCACTCCAAACGATCTATGATGGCCCGCCGATCAAAAAATTCGGCGTGAAGCGACGGTTCGCCTCACATGAGGAAACCAACTCAGGAATTGAGCTTTGGAGCCCCAATCGCAGTCTGCTAGTCTCCACAGGACCCAGCGAGAGTGGGCCAGTCCCCTCCATCAAACGAGCCAGTTGCTCTAGATAGCCAACGGAACGGCTCGGAGAGGGCCGATCGGATGAACTCAGGGACAGGCGATAAGAAGCTAGGGGCGTCGTCGGAGAGATGAAGCTGGTCTTAATCGTAGTAGTCACAGCGGTCGAGGCCGGGGAAGGCACAGGACTGGACGAGCTTGGTCCCGGTGCAAGACGCTGGCTGGAGAGGTAGCCGAGGAGGCAGGGAAGGAGAAAGGAGGCCAAATCGAATCGGACATGACAGCCAAGTAGAAGATTTCGAAATGGGTGAGTCGAAATGCAGTCGTTGCGCGGCTGCAGTTTGGATCAGGGGCGGCTGTGGTGAAGGGATCTAACAAAACGTAAAGAATAAGGTGGACCACACCTACCCGTTGATTGTTGACGATGGGAACATCCATCAAGATGGGACCGTTTGATGGGTGGGACAGGCCGATTCCGTACACGATGAAAGGTGGTTGACAACGGGCTGTTGTAAGTGTGAAGGAAAAGGAAGAATACCGTTATTACGCCTGGTCCCTGATATTAACGGACTAGCGAATGTCACGGTCCGATCGGGATATTGGATGCTGGGTGGAGGGGGCTCACATGAACGTGCAAGACTAGATCAACCGAGACAAACCTGATGTACAGCAATCTCGGCCTGATCAGCCGAGTCATTTAAATCCTCCCTAGAATGTAAGATCGGGTACAGGACAAAGCCGAATACATGGAGTGGTGAGCCGTACGAGCTTTACTAAGCTGGGGCAAGCGGTGAGAGTTGATGGATCAATCCAGAATCAGCTTAAGAAGGTCTGATCAGGTTCAATTTAAAGAGAAGTGTTGAGGCGGTGCGACCCTTGCGGCCCAACATGCAATGAAGGTCAAGGATACGGTCGAGTGAAATGGCAATGTCGATATTGTGAGGTGTTTTGAGGTGATCTGGGACTGATCGCCCTGATCACTGCTCCAATCACTGTGCTGATCGCTATGCTGATCATGATCCAAGCCGATCAGCCCCAAATCAGTTTCCAGGTGTGAAGAGAGACGGAGTTTTCAGTTCAGATGGGTTTTGTATGGGGCGAACAGTGTCTGGGAGGCAGATTTCGAACTAGTCCAGGATGTCTTTCGAGGGATCAGGATGGTGGAAGACTGCCATAGAGTTTGACCGTGATCAGGGCAGAAGTGGTACGGATCAGTTTGAAGGTGTAGCAAAGATGGGTAAGGTGGCACTATGCAACCGTGCGACGAAGTGAACAAGGTCGAAGTATAACGGAGGTCTCATGAGTTGGTGTACGGTACACTAGATATAGGAAATTGCATATATAATAACAGGATTGAATTTACCCCCTAAGCAAAGAGTTTCTCCCCCCCGTGTCGTGGTCATTGGGAGCACAGGGTTAGCTAGGCCCCTGTAGCTCAACTTAATTTCCGGTTAAGACGCGCATAGACGCATTTTAGCTTACCGGAAGGCCCTCGACGGGTTTTGTTTAGGTTTTCAACCCTCACCCCCTCACGCGCACGTGTTTAGAACAAGTTATATCAATTGGAAAGGTTTCGTGGAGATAACTTTTGTGGTTTACTCTGGAAGATCGTGGTTTTATCGTGGTTTGCGTGGTTTCGCGTTATCTCTTGTTTTTATTGGCTGACCTGATCGGACGAAAATTCCCGATCAGTGCCTTTAGATACTTAAGCTAAGTATCGATCCTGACTCGTTCTGCGGTGAAGATTTCCACCCGAGGACACCCCCGTCTCGAGAAGGTCATCCCCTTACGACCTGATCTAGATCATCCTTTTTATCAAAGAGTCCACCTGAGTGAGTGTAACCACCCCCGATCAATGGGTCCACAAGGTGAGATGAAGTTAAGTATGGATTCTATTGTACATGACGACCGGTCGGATGACTGGGAGGATCGGATCAGTCATAATAGTGATGATTTATCCGATCGTGATGGCGATCAGGATCAACGGAGTACCCCCTCCGATAGTTGGTCGTCCGGGCTAGTCTGTATCCGGATTCCACCCAAGACTTTCGTCCTGGATTTGGAAAGCGGCTCCACCACAACTTAACCATCGTGAAGCCTTTAAAGAAGAATGTATCTACCATCTTCTCATCAGTAGGTATCGACGAATTCTCAAAGGGTGGGAAACAAAGCCGTTAAACAAAGACAGAACTTTGACGAGCATGGGATATATGTATCAATCGTGTAGCAGCTTCACTAGTACTTGAGAAAGAGTCAATCAATGCAGGGGGGTCTTAAAAGCGGCCTTATGTGTTGCATCACCGTATAGAAGCTGAAAGAATGATTCAAAGTGCAGGACAAATATTAAATTGTGGTCCACACTATTTGTAATCTTTCAAGGGAGATATTATCCCGACCTCATAATAAAAACTTCGGTGGGGATAATGTCTCCCTTAACTACCACATCTCGTACACATAAAAAAAGCAGGAATGGGAATGTTTATACTGTAATCATGCTTTACTTGCGTGACTAGCCTAGGCCACAATCTGCACAGCATCCAAACCTCAGCCCCCACCAGGGCTTGGGGTTATAGTGATTGTAATAAGTTACCGGAAAATGGTCTTTTAGGCGAGAGATTTACTTAACGGGCCGAAAAATGATGGGTTCAACCCTAATGGGGCCGCTCGTAGACTAAAACATAGTACCCCCGTTCTCTTGAGGAACAGTGCTGTCTTTAGATAAGCAGATGGCGGAGAGTTTAATTGGTCAGCTCTTTTAAATACCCAATTCCAACACAAAGAGTGCATGACCAGACTCACAGGTTTGAATACTGAAAATGCGCACAAGTGTCGCGAAAAAATGAAGAAGGTGGAGCATAAAATTCACCTTTACCATGAGCTTTGATGTGGATGGAACACTGACGTATTTAACCAGTCGAAGATGCTACATCGAGCTAAATATTGCAACGAAGATCCATTGTGACCCCGTCGTGTATCAGTAAGCTATCCATACAAGTTACATTTTTTAAGAGCCCTGTCCATGAATTACTATCTGTTAGAAGATTTACCATTGTCCATTGCCGTAGCACCAGCTTCAGGTGTTTTATCATCGTCGTGACCGAGGTGAAGCTCAACATTTACGCCAAACAGTTCAAGCGCATCAAGTTTATCCAGAAGCAGCATCACGCGCTCTACAGAAGCTGATCAAATCGGATAACTTTTCCCGGTATTGTGGTGCAACTTTGCGACAGCGTTAAGCGATCGGTCTCGCATTTCCCACGTCTATATCACAAACAGCTCCGTAAGCAGCTGGGGGTAAGCGTTACCTTTCCCAATCAATAAATGGCGCCTTTCCCAGATGATCTTCTTTAGCTAATCGATCTGCTCGGGAGTGTTAGTGACTTACCGGATGTAATGTTTTCTTTTGGCTTTCGCCTCTCCAAGGAGATGTAAAATAACGACAAGGCCAAGACTCTCATGTAGATATAATTTCATGCTATATATGTTCTCTAAGAAACGCTTTATAGAGTCGGAATATCAAATACAGCATAACTTACCTGTAGATTTGATTGTATCATACATTTCCTACTAAGTCCGAGCGGTTCCATTAAGGTTGAACCCTGTTTTGGGCCCCATTAAGTAATTTCCTCCTTTTAGACCCTTGTCCAAGTGCCGGAATGGCGTTCTATACTGACACCTGATTAAACAAAAAAATGGTGTTTGGCACACTAGTATTTCGAGATCGTGGAATTCCGGAACACCTCCATGAGGTGTTCTGGAATGAGCACATTTTTACCGAAATGATAGATGAATTAATATGCATAATATTGATAAAAGTATAATAGGTGTGCGTGTACAGCGAGTCCTCGACCGAAGCCATAGGCACGACCCGGGGAAATCGGTAGTTATCATTTTACGATAAACAGCCCTTAGATATCAATACATGTACTACAGCGCGCGTGCTCACCGGAAATGCCATGTATCATCGTGTGATGCAGGTGGGTATATGGACAGTGTCCGGAACGTCGTTTCTGAACGATCAGAATTTCATTACCCTAACACTTTTCAATGAGCCTTATCGGTTTAGGGGAATTTTAGTACAATAGTACTGCGAAATTAGTACCCTAAAATCCATATCATAGGCGACTGTCACTCCCTGACGGGCGTTCTTAATTCCCCACGGGAGATCCCGGGCGAAAAACTCGAAACCTGATTGGACAAGAAAATTTGAATCACCTGTTTTTGTTACCTACTGTTCCCGATTGCCATTCCGCTCCCGCATTCAGCGAAGGGTGGTAGAAGAACGGGTGCATAGCTAAAATAGAAAAGACCAAAAGACTCCTGTAACTCCCAGCTAAGTGGTGAAAATTCCCGTTTGTTACCATCTCGTACGCTATAAAATCAGCAATAAGATGACGGTTGATCGATTACAGTCTTTGCCAAACTCCCTTGACTCATCCTCCAGGGTATTTTGCTTGCAGTCGTTAATCAGCGTTGTGCGACAACTTGGTCCATATTTCGGTAATTGGACACATGATGGGGCGAATTGAAGGGCGCATCGAAGTGTGAAGACTATATTATAGTGTCTTTGTCGTCTTGGATTTCAAGAGAAAGTGAAAGACCTACATGGCGAGAGTTATAAAGGTAAGCCAGGTGCGGGTTAATTTGGCAATGACTCCGCCAAAAGTGAGAAATGAGCTCCATCCGCCAGCTATTCCACCACTGGAACGTGAAAAAAATCTTGCCCAGTGAGGCGAAAAGGGCAGATCGTGAAGGGTTTTGAGAATGCATCGCCCGCTCAATGATATACAGGGAGTTAGTAGTACTGACTACAAAGATGTACTGACGCAGTACATCTTTGTGAATTACACCGGGAGTGATGATGACGGAGGGCAACTGAAAGGCTTTGCTACTCTCTTGGTACGTGGGTGAAATATTTCCGGACAGAAGAAGATGCCATCGATATTTATCCAGATCTTCTCAATTATTGGTAGTACAAGGGGTTCGATGCTGACGCTGTTTTCAATGAGCTGAAAATCAACATGAAATTGGATGAACAGATTATTCATGTCGAATTACTGTATGTATGTTACTGTGCGCGAAGAGGGCAATTTGGCTGACGTCATTGTTAGGAAGATAGCCAAATTTTCCTTCATCAAGAACATTCGATCAGAAGACCATCGTGAGAAAGCAATTTATGATCTATTTGCATCGATAATGTCGAGGTACACCAAATAATTTGCACCTTTCGGACATTAATATAGGAGTCAAATTTGATTGTTCTTTATCATGTCTCTTAGCCACCTTGTTTCTTTTAACCCACACTATAACGGCGCCATCCATAATGATCACGCATCCCAGTATGGATTTACGATCTACCAGTCGCCCCAGCATGGAGTCTTCGGCGGGTGCTGGTAAAGTTTCTTCTTGACGGGACCGTCGTTTAGCCTCCTCATAAAGACAGTAACCTATATTGATGGAGGTAATGGCAATTTGAAAGCAAATATTGCAATTTCATTGAGTATGGTTGTAGAAGAAGCTTGCCGTGACGCAGATTACGTGACTCAGATCTGCATTTGAGTTTCCATTCTGGAGCTTCAAAACTGAGCTTTAGGTCAGTTTTGACCTTCTGGCAAGTTGGGATAAACTCATCATACCCATTGCCCATGCCCTGGCGCGCCCGCCTAGGCATGCCGTAGCAAATAAGCTTGTTGACGTGGGTCAGCAGTCTTCTGCGCGTAGATTGTATCTCCCACCTGTGCAACCATTTCCGAAGGGGTTTACCCCCTTCGCTTGTGAAAGGCGTTACTCTCATCTTTACTACGTCAAAGCTTGCCGTTGGCGTTGTTGACGGCAATCGCGTCATTACTGACGCAGATCGCAACTGTGGGTCAGCCTTAGTCCCTTGTGTCTCTTTGGCTTGTCGCTGTTACGTGTAGCGGATTGTGTATGGCACATAAATAAACATGTCTTGGCCAAAAGTAGCTAGCAGCGTGTGTTAGGATGTACAAATTGCCAACGCGACACTGCTGATACAGCTTTCTCAGTCCGCCAGCGATTTAATATTTCATGTTCGCATTTTGTCGTTGGCTTAACGATGAGTCTACTCTCTCTACTCTGGAATTGGCTCGTAGATTGCGTGAAGTGGAGGGAGCAGACTCTATGCCGTACGTTTCAGAAGTTTTGATAATTCATTTTAAACACCTAGCTACCGTCAAAGACATACCGCTTGGACCCAAAACAGAATTAAATCATACTTGATCAACAATGCGTCGCTCGGGGGGTCTTCTTGAACGGCAAGCTCCAACAATCGTGGTCGCGTGTCAATGAAGATATGACACGGTATCTCAGTATAAAGGATTCCGGAAATCGTTAGGCTACACAGTGGGTGTCGTAGCTCGACTTGTACTTGAATATATCATCCCACCAATAGATTCAGGCTCTGTTGCTGCCATTTCATAGTGCGAGCGATCTGCATTTATTGGTGTCATCCACTTTTCAGCCTCTTTGTAGAAAAACATGGCAGCCACTTCGATGTTTGGACTCGTATTCCTTTTGAAGCGCTTGTTGTAGGTTTTCTGAAACATTCATTAGAGTTGTGCATCGTGTGATTCTTCCAGTTAGTTGATCTGGCACTAGTAGCAGCTCATGTTTGTCGTCATCTCATCGTTCTTGCACTTGTCAGTATTCCAGCGCTGCTACTTCTTTTTATTTTGTCCTTTACTGCAAGTTCCGTTGCTCCAGTTTTTACCTCAGTCACTTCCCCCACGGTCTCGTTGCTGAAATCGTTGCATGTCGGTTTGCTCCTTGTAATGTTAGAGATGTGGAAGGAAAACGAGAGAAGGAGGGGGGAAATAGCTCAAATGCACTGTCCATGGCAGCTATGGAAACATTCAAACATGCTAACGGACTACCAGTTATGCGTTTAGCGACGCTGCAGCTTAATGTCTACTATTCAGGCTATTTAACGGAAAAGAATCGTCCCCTCGGTCAAGCGTGCGCAAAAAATAGAAAAGGGGAGAGCTGGAATGCTGTCTCCATGTTATATCATTTCATAGACATGGAGACAGTATTACGACGCTCTTCAAGTGGTAACACACATAGTGTGGGTGTTGACGAGCGGAAGTTATGTGGCGTCGTCTATACTTGCTGTGCTGGGTATCAAGTGGAATATATCGATGCGGCGATATCAAGTAGTCATAGCAACTAGAAATGCTCGTGATATTTCGAAATCTTTGATGAAACGTTTGGTAAGAAGAATTGGTCTAAACTGGAAGAAGAAATAAAAAATTGCATCGGATTTGGTGGTCGCTTTGCCCGATTATATCTCCATGGTTTTGTTGAGGTTACGGAATCATTTTTTTTCATAATAACAAGAAGTGGGAAGCACAAGCGGATTTAAACTACGTGTGGAAGAACTCGCTAGCGCAAGTAAAATCAAGTCAAATACGAAGATCTAAAGATTGTATCTTCAAGTGGCGTTGGAATGTATGGAGGGAGATGAAAATAGAATAAATGATAGGCTCGACAAAGTACCAGGTCCATTTAAGCAGCTAGATGCCGATCCAGAATATTACCGAACTCACTAAGCTAGTAATAAGGTCGACGTTACAACACTAACTTAGTATTTGTTGTTGTTGTTGTTGTTGGAACGTAGTCTATTTAGTAAATTTAACTATTAGCTACAATAAAATTCCGTAATGCTTGCGGTACACCCCCTTCTGATCGTTCATCGTCCTTAGACGGCATTGAAGTTTATCATAATTCATCCGGTCAGTCTTACAGCACTCCTTGTAAACACTCCAGGCATATCTGTAGCCGTATCCCTCTCAATCTCGACACCTGTCTTGATTTCTCGAACTCGATAACTGCTTGCATTTGTGTTAGTGTCTTCGTCCAAAAAATTCTTACGCGTTCCGCTTGATCCCTTTAAACACATCCCATTACGTAGCTGCCATAACCAAGTCGATTCAATCGAACATAGCGCTCACCAGAGTCTGACTATCTCTTTACTGCATGCTTTCGCTTGATGTCCACATCTGTTGAACAAACAATATGTCCATAATTATCTGTGAAATAGGCGGCGCCTGCCTGATGTGGCGAAATCCCGTTGTTGGTGACATAAGTCGTACTTATCGCCCCCCATCCATTCCATAAACTCAATACACTCGTCCACAACTGCTGCGCACGCGTACACCCCCACACGATATGCGTGACCCCTTTCGCGGGTGCACTGCAATGTTAATCCATTATGCACCCGCCTTGTGATGAATACCCATCATAAAAACAATTGAGTTGAACGTCGCCATTCTGTCGAGACACCAGCGCTGATACTCCGATAGAAGCTGATCGCGTTTCCAAATGTCCGTTGTTGATTGTTCCTGCACGTATCCATTCCACTGGTAGCTTTCCCGCTTTTGTTTCCATCTCGTCTCTATCCCTTGTAAAGGTCTGGCCATTAGCCTGAGGTAAAACCTTCGAAACGCCTTCCTTAGCCAGTGTTTAATGGTTGTCATCCTACCATTGTCTGCAACTTCCCAAGCGATACCATGAATACGCGGATGCGCCTCAAATACTAGTCCTTTCAACTTGTCTGCTTCTCGTACTCTGCTACCGTCCGGTCCTAGCTTTTCCATCTCCATACAGTCCCAATGAATCTCGTCATGTCTTTGTAACAGCACACACTGTTGTCCTAGTTTCACGTCTATCCCTCGTATCCGCCATGTTGATTCAATTGTTCATTGCATATTAGTCCATTAAGTCGGCTGCCAAAGTAGTTTTAGTGGTTCAGGATCCCCCACAAATTGGTCCACGTTGATTCTCGGTGAACACAGAATTATCGTGAGTAACCATCTTCCTACTTTCGCTCGGGTGTGGTCTTGTGTCTGTTGAGATTGCACCGTCCACGCATATTGTGTCTTTGATACCCGCTGGTTGCATAATTCTCTAATCGGTGACTGCTTGTCACACTTCTGTGCCGACAATGTAGACGCATTCTCTTCTCGTATCCAAGGATTAGCATTCCAGGTATACTCCCCCCAATAATGTGGGGCCTAGTTCGTGCCACTTGACAATTTCCAAATTCGCTGACACTATCACTACTTCTCCGGCCTTAACACCCCGCGCGGGCTGTTCTCGTTGTGGCCTTGAGCATCACCAAATTGTTTTTACGTACCTTTGTACTCGGACCCAGAGCCTGTGTTATGTAATCCCTTACGATTGATCCCGCACTTCCTCTTATTAGTCGTCGTTCTGCCTGTCCAATGTCCCAGTGCGTTAACCGCATGTTTGTTGTACTACTTTTGCAAAGATGTGTCCAGTTCTTCTAAGCCGTGTTGTATCTATCTGGGGATCCAATAACCACATAGTCGCCTCCTTGACCATGGGCGTGTGGATCGCCACCGGAATCGAGATAAGACCAATTCCTCCAGCCGTCTTTGGCGTAAGAACCAGCAATGGAGACATCTTGTGCCTGACCCCTCGGTCGCCGTTGATTTACTCCAGATCAACTTCTTCTGCATCGCCTCTAGTTTCCTTAGCATGTAATCCTGTTGCATGAAAGTTTTTTGCAGTAAACAGGATAGCTGGCGCCGCAATCGCATTAAAAAGGGTCACTCGGGCCTCTAATGAAGTTCCACATTTAGTTGCTGTGAGAAGCCACCGTTGAAGTGCTCGTATTCTGCATGTCGAGGTTTTGGCATTGAGTGAAGAATGTCTTACCTGATATCCCAAGTAGCGTACCGTGTCCCCCTTTCGCAATACCAGCACCTGGTACCACGTCGTAAGCTGTATGTCGGTTTCCACAAAGATGATGTGGCTCTTGGCCGGATGCATGCGTAATCCGGATAACCTACCAAACATGTCGACTACCGTACTTCCAATGCCTTCTTGACTTGTCTCCGTTCCCTTAAAAATATCGTTGAATCGTCGACAAACGCAGAAAATTTGTGTTTCTGTAACTGAAGACCTGCAATACGGCGTCGTGCATTATCGCTAATCCAAGGGGCTTTACTGCCAGGATGGACAGGAGGGAAGCCAGCGAGCATCTTTTCCTTATACCCGACACTACTGGAATCCTTGGATAGCTCCCCATTGACATGAAACCTCGCTGTTGTCCCTACTTAGTACGCATTGTATATGTCAATACATTTACAAGTGCTAATGGTTATCATAATTCCTAGTCGTCGAACCTACTCTTAATGTTACGACGACTAGGAATTATCTTAGAATACGAAAGGGAGTCAGAACGCATTTTTTTCTTATATAAAAAGGAAACATTATTCTGACCCCCTCGAATTGATACGTAGACCTCCATTCCTAAGAAAAGAACGCATATAATAATGTTTGCGTAAACTTTCAGTTTAGGGCGTTCTGATCAGTTTAGTGCGCTTCGATCTTATTTGACTCAGTGATTTCCCAATACCAAAAGGCCAAAATGACAACATTATTAACTTCCCGTTCCCTTCACGATTTTATGTTTTCTTGGTGGTTTTGCCATCTCTATATGGTCATACAAGGTAGGTGCTAACAAAAAAAGGAATCCTCTACAATTGTATTATGTAATCATATCAAAAAATATTGGAGATCTAGAGCGTGGTAGGAAAAGGTATACGTAAAAATAACATTCTCACAAGCCACCCAATACAAAAACCAAGATTTTACAGAGCACTAAGCTGGTCGGAGGCCAACGTTGATCTTTGGATTGAAGCAGTCCTTGAAAGCAGCCAATCACCGCGACAAAGCGGTAAAAATGAGGTTTTGATAGCCTTGAACGTAGCTATTCGGACATGTGCTCAGATGTACGATTGCTTTTGCGAGTCAAAAGTAATGGTCATTTTCCTCAAGGGATCCATTTTAGCGCACTAAACTGAAAGTTTACGTTACATTATTTAGTCTATCGGTTTTTAAAATTATACAAAATAATCCTTATTACAATTTCTAAATATTGCGCAATGTACTTATTTTTGGTATTAATATACAGTAAGTTACGCTGTACTATAGGCGTTGCCTTGCGCCTTTGCT
>MIQA02009189.1:0-16724 GCA_001887855.2 Sclerospora graminicola | reverse complement strand
GCCGTTACCAGTCTTCGTTGTACATTTCGAATTCTGAGGGCCCAATTTCTTGTATCCATATTTCCATGTCCAATTTCGTAGCCAAGATACCGCACGAAGCCATCACGTTTTACTACTGGTATGCCATACCATTCAGAGCACTCTATAGTTGGATCAAGAAATAAGAAGTGACTTTCCTTCACTTGAACTTGTAGACCTGATAAAAACCCAAACTGTGTTACCAAACGCAGAGCAGGTTCTACTTGCTCTGCACGACGTAAGAAGATTGTCGAATCGTCTACAAAAGCGCAGAATTTATGTTCCAATGTCGTTTGTCTGTCAACCGGACTCGGACCTTCTATATGTGGAGACTGCTTTATCGCTAGCGCCAACGGTTCAACTGCTATAACAAATAACAAGGGTGCCAATGGGCATCCCTGTCTTATCCCAGAGGTCACTGGAAAAGCACTCGAAAGGTCATTGTTGACTAAAAACTCTGCTGATGTTCCTCTATGTAAAGACCGCATCAGTTGGATGAAACTTTCCGAAAATCCAAAAAGAGTAAGGGTAGCGAACAAATAGTCCCGATCCAAAGAGTCTTATGCCTTGACGAAATCTAGGAATAGTATCCCCGTACTGTCATTAATCGACGTTGTTGTTCGAAGTGATTCATTTTGTAAAATAGCCATCATGACTGCTACAGCTTTATCCATCCGACGTCCGTGGACAAACCCCTGTTGGATGTCCCCAATCAGCTGACTGAGAAACGATTGTAACCTCGTTGCCAGTATTTTAGCAAAATTTTTGTAGCTTGATTGTAAAAGTGAGATCGGTCGGTAGTCGAGAGCATTATCTGAGTCACCCTTCTTTCTTAATGGTATTATGGTCGCTTGTAAAAATGAAGCTGGTGGTACAGCCCCCACTAACAACATATTAAACTCCTGTACTAGAGAGTCCATCAAGTCATCCACAAAATCTTTATAAAAATCATTGCTTATCCCATCCGGAACTGAAGCCTTTCCTCTAGCAAGCCCTTTTATGGCGGCTTTTACTTCATCATCAGTAATAGTCTCCATTAGATATTCGTTTTATGCGCTTGTGACATAACGGTCTTTCGGTATTGGCATAAAGTCTTGTAAGTCGGAGAGTATGTTAAGTGATCGTAAGTGGTCGGATCGTTGTGACATAATTCCTTTCCATGTTGCTACAAATCGGTCTGGGATTGAAAGCGTTTTGCTGAATGGGGTCTCAGTTGTTGGGCAAATGTTCGATACTCTTTGATCCATCTCCCAGATGGCCGTTTTACGGAATAGCCACCGATATGCTGTATCGACCGGTGCAACTGTCTGCCTCGTCTCACCTGTAAGGTTTGATGAGTGTGTGCCCGCGTTGCAGTAATGATTTGTTTGCGAGACCTTGCATTGTCGTACAATTGTGACTGGATGTGCTGTACGCACCTACGTCTGTGTCGGGTTACTATCCGTTTTGCATGAAAGATGGCATCTTGGCATTCCAAGAGCCATGGTCCCATGTAATAGACGCTTCTGTTAACCGTTGAAGATGTAGTGATATCCTTGACTTAAAATCCAATATGACGGGATGATTGTGCCCCGGAAATGGGTACCGGGGCTTCCGTTTCTGGCTGTAGGTTTTGGTAGCAGCACGCTTAGTTCTCAATGCGACAAGAACTTGTTCGTGATCGGAATATACAGGTGTATCCCCGACCACCAAATGTGCAAACCGTGATGTAATACTATGAGATAGATAAAAACGATCAATACGGCTGGCCTGTACTCCCCGCCAATACGTAAAATAGCCGAGTGGTACCATCGTTTCATCTAGGAGTACTGATTCTTGTAGAGTGTGCGCATCAATAAGTCCTGCTGAACGAATCATAGTGGACAAATTTTCACTTTCAGTTTTATCAGTCCGACTATCACCCATGCGATCCAATATAGGCGATTCCACGCATTTAAAGTCTCCCCCCATTATAATGGGTGTTTCAACAGCTGATATCTTTTCACTGATATGTTGGAAAAAAACTTCACGCAAATTCGCATCCCCAGAAGGTGCGTATAGGTTAATTAGTAAAATTTGTTCCCATTGTACCGCAATGAAACGTTCCGTCCATTCCCCTTGCCTCCTGGTAGTCACTTGATCGACTAGCTCAGGATGCAGTAGAATGGCTACACCACCAGTTTTCTTCTATGAGACACTCCAATAAGATAGTTGTAAGTCTGCGCTATTGCGCCCCCACAACCTTTCCCATTGACGTTCTAAAGTTTGTGCGAAACGTGGGTTTCTTGAAGCAAAATAAATTGTGGAGTAGACGTTTGTTGAAATGATCGCCATGCTGACATCCACGCACTTATATCATCTGTCTTAAATCCCCTAACATTTTGGCTCCGAAATTGTACCTGTTCCATAAAGTTGGTACCACGGTGATTTGTCTGTAAGGGCTGAAATTCGTGATTCATTAAAAATTGGTGAAGGGAATATGTATCATAGTTGGAAAAGTCAAAATAGTGGTGATCCATCATTTCATCTTCCTTGTGATCATCATTCAGTGAGGTGCCCTTAGTACCGGTCAGACCGGATACGGTCCGTTGTAGAATCTGTTGAGTCCTGAGATGTACCAGTAGGAATTGGTACATATGTGGTACCAAAAAATTGTACCATATTTTCCCACGCATTCTCATCACCATCAATCACAGCTTGTATTCTGGCCGCATAGACTGGTGCAACTACCCGTACTTGAAAGCGACGCTGCAGTAATATCAATATCGAGTCGTTGGGGTGATATTCCTCTCCTAGGATTGCTGCCAACTCTTCCGCGTGAAGGAAAGTACAAATAAGACACTGTGCTAAAATAGTAACCTGGGTTGGGGCACACAGCTTGATGAGCGGGCTATTCCCATATTTTGCCCGTTTTAAACAATCCATTGTTGTGAACTGTCCATCATAGCTTGACGATGAGATGAGTGGTTCAATTTTGATAACCGTTGTTCCCATTCCTTGAACCAAGGAGATGGAATTCCAGTTACCTCTCCCCGTTTACCCTGTTCAATCATCTCTATCCAGCATTGCTCTCGCCATGGGGAAGTTAGTATTGTCATGATCTGTGGATCCATACTATCAAGTAAATTATATCCACCCGGGCATGCCTTTATAAGATGTAAGAGTCGATTCCCTTCGGAAAGACTTGCTCTCTTCCATAATGACGTAGGAGAAGCTACTAGCGGGAAAGTAATTTTGGTATTACGTTCCCATTCATTTTTATATGCATCCCATTGGTCATACCATTGCGCGTTTGTAGTGATGTTATTTGTTTGCCCATCAAGTGTTTCCTCAAAGCCATCAAATAACTCCCTTTGAACCGGACGTTGGTCTGAATCATCCTTGTGTGGTGGTAAGTTCTTCTGTCCACAGGACCTCACACACTGCCGTTTTATAGACGGTTCTTGTTCACTATCACCGTTGTCCCGACTTTCCGGAGACGGCAGGTACTCTGAACCTGATGACGGATCCGCCTGTAAGAACGATTGATCGTCATCTTGTAATCGTTGCTGCCATACCTTACCTTGTATTGTCATTGTTCTAGGATTGGTAGTGAGATCTGATATTTTTGCATTACCCAGGAACGCACAGTCTCCTGTTTTAAAATTAGGCCGGAGTAAGTGTTCCTGCTCTGGTAGTGACAACCGTCCCACCGTTTCGGTCAAAAAGTAGAGTACCTCACACATTCTGGCATCCCGAGTGAGGATGATTTGTTCAATCTCCATCTTTAACTCGTGATGGATTGTTGGACCTCGTAATCGTGCTAACAAATCATCAAAGTCTTACGTAGTTCTCGTATTTCTATGCAATTAGTAAAGTCCATTATCATCTAATTCAATCGCATTGTTAATATCAAACCACATATCGAATTGATTGATACGGGGGATAACTATGTAATCGACTCCCAGGAATCAGGGTCCCAGGGAGAGTGACTACTATACGTCGTGATTTGACTGTCTTGAGAGGAAGATGATGAACTGTCTTGGGACAGCGTGCCCCTATTGTTCTCTTCTAGCTCCTCAGTCATATCAACGTCATGTTCTGGTAGTGAACTGTTATGTGTTTTGCCATCAGTGGTACTCTGAAATGCGGGCACCTTTTTGTCATCATAGTCATCACTGTCGACGTCACTATCGCTATTACCACTGCTATCCATCTCGTGGTCTGATTTATCCAATGAACTCATATCAAGACTTCTGTTTCCATAGGTGAAGGCTGAGTAATGAGCCTTTTCGAAATGAATGAGGAGCGGCTATTTCTCTACCACTCCTGCAAATTGCTTTTGTTTGTCGAGTATACGTTGTATACAATCCTTGATTGATATAGGGTATTCTCCGCTGGTGGAATATTTCCTATTTTGTTTTTGTCTTATTTCCAAGAGAAACCAGAGTACTCCCGGTACATTGTTTACGCCAAACGAACTGATTACGTAAATCTCCTTCTGTATCATCGTACTGATACATGCCATAGTGTCGTTACTTCCCCAGGCTTGGGAATCAATAATATCTGTGAGCTTCGAACCACTGTTTGCAAACTCTGTGAGGTAGTTGATGAATGCTTCCTTGGATTCTTTCGCTGATATTTTATCGTATCCTCTGCCAAGACTTGATAATGTTTGTTTACGTATACCATGGGGGAATTTCAGGTCAAAGTCAATGAGGGCACGATTCAAACATCCCATCTTCAAGGCTGCCGCCATGCTTTCGATGAGGACAGGTGGGCAGTTATCTAGTTGTGTCGATGCTAATGCTTGACTAACAGCATAGACTTGACCGTTTCCTGTCGCTGGGGTATCAGTCTCCTGCACTCCTAAAATTTGCGCCACTTGTGCAATTGTGGTGACACTATCCAGGTCGTACTCCGGTACAATAGCATTTTGCGGTAAGTGAACGCTTCCTTGTACCTTGTCAACCTCTGCTAACAATTGTTGACTTATTCCTTGCATACGTTTTCTTTTATGAAAAGATCCGTATTTAATTTTTGTTTACGCTGGACTCCAACTTTCCCTTTCAAGTGTGTGTCTGCTTTTCGCTGCTGGGGATTCGGTGTGGTTATAGGGGGTTGAACCTTGACCGGTCGTGATTGAGTTTGCGGATGGGTCGATGTATGAGGTGAGGTTTTGACTGTATCCGTCGTGGAAGTTGATACTGACGGTAATACCTTTGTTTCACCCGTGCCCTTATTTCGGCTATGTTGTGGTGATTGTGAACGCGATGATCCGGCAATTGCTACGGATATCGATTGTCCCTGTCTGGGTGTGTTGCGAAGGTGATAACCCACCCGTTTACTTTGTGGAGGCTCTGGTGCTCCAGGTCTGCCCACTGTTATCCACTCACCCTCCACCTGTTTACTATTGTGAGGTGATGGTGTCGATTGAATCTCACTGAAGACTTGATCCGTTGCGTCTTCTGTCTTCTTTTCATCCCGCTGCTTCACTACGGGATCGTTCGTTTCCTGCGATGTGGCCAATCGTGCGTCGGCATGTCGTTTGTCACCATTTTCTTCAAGTGTTGGTTCTCCTTCCGTCCCTGCCTGCGTTTCCTGTGTTGTTGTGGCTTCCGTTCACACTAATGTCTCTGGTGGTTGGTTATGGAGGCGCCTAGTCGTTTCCACAGCTTCTTTTACTTCATCCATACTTGCGAACGTTGGATTTGTCAATTCTAAAGCTTGAATTGCTGTAGCCGTAATATGGATGCAATGGGTTTGTTGTAGCATAGTGATAGACTCTGTACAGGTCCACATCGGATGACCTGCAAGTCCACATCGTAAACATTGACGTCTACCACGCATTGAAGGATGTTCCACTACGATAATCATATCCATCAGCCAATACGCAGTACTCCCTGTAACGCTGGTGGACACGATTCGGTAAAAAAAGTTAGTTCCCATTCCGTGGAGGTCGTCGAAAAGGGTCCACTTTTATCGAGAACTTCCACCTGAAACTCCACTTTTAAAATTTTATGTAACATCGCATAAAATTTGACCAGATCTACCGATCTGGGACTTATTCTTGACTATACAGGTATAATTCCCTTGATGACCAAACATTTCGCCATTAGTATCCACCTGCTGATTCCATGCACTTCGTTTTTGTCTGAGTTTCTTATGATGTATGTGAAAAAATGACATGTCCAACCTTACTGAGGTAGTTTCACCAGCGTCGTACCCAGTTGACCAGATGATACGCGCCCTAGCGAATGGGATGAAAGAGGCCTCACAGTCACACCCCCGAGTCCAAGCATGGGGGGACCTGATGCAAGAAATCTATAATAAGATTCACATCAAAGTGAAGGGGCCAGTATCACGTCTATCTCCTTGCGCGAAAAGGCTACCGCAGGTGAAACCTTAAGAAACCGAGAGACTTCTTGATCTCTTTGAAGTGATTGTTATTAAAAACAATAAGGATTGGTCACTATGGAAGCAGCGTGGCATAGGAGCATCACTAAATGCGCAGACATCCAGCCTCAAATTTGAAACTATACTATGGAAATACTAGGGCAGGAAAACGTTAAAAGTGCAACATCACTGGCCACACCTCTTAAGGATTGGGCCCAGAAGATATCTGGAGGAAAATCAAAGCCTACCACCCAGGAGACCGTACAGAAACCGTTTCTCTTCAAAACATCTGTATCAAGTACAGAAATTGAGGAGCTGCGTAAAATTTGTTAACAGGATTATGGGAAGAATGTACCACAAAAATGCAGAGAGGGAACCAAATCGGAATGGATAATAGTCCAAGGGCTTGTTGAAGGCAACATATTAGCGCGACAATTGCCGCAATTTATTAAGCGCATGATGTCCCTTGGAGAGCAAGTGAGGTTGGTTCAAACAATCCGGGCACAAGTGGAAGGCTGTCTAATATTAGATCTCCAAGGGGAAAGTCCAATAAAGGAAACATTATTAAACACACGAAGCATACAGGAAAGTATTGCCACGGCGGCCACGGCGAGAGGCTCAAGATCAAAGGAGCTATGGGCTATGATAGCTCAAGTGAAAACAATTAGCTACAATGCAGCGAAACACGCACTATATTTTCATTTTTTTACACGTGACATTGCAGAAAAATTTGATGGAATTAAGGTCCCATTTCACCGGATGGATCAAATCATTAAAAAAACTGTTTGAATTCATTCCTAAGTTACCATTAAAATGCAATGAAGTCAGGCGACCAATACTTTAAAGGTGACAGTTCCTAACACCGTTGAACCAATTAGGACTAAATCGAATCAAGTCACTAAGTGAACGCATCATCACGATGGAAGACCTAGGGCCAGGGGACGGTCCCCCACCGGACCCCGTGGCTCAACGAGGGTCGCATGAGTCAATACCGGGGAGAGCAGAGGCGAAGTCTCCGATAGAAGAGATCGTGCCGGACTCTCAGGAGTCGGTCGAGGTTTCCCAGCCGGTGGAACCACAACCGGTATTTACAGCAGTATTACTGAAAAGAATCCAGGGAACTAATTCAGGTAGTACTACAGTATCGACTGTAGTACCACCTACAAAAAAGGACGATGGTATTACGCAGAGTGAAGTAACGGAGGCACACACCGAGAATCGGCAGGCGGTGGTCCGAAGTGTGACTAATCAACACAGCTCAGTAGTAAACAAATTACCAAATCCTCAAGGGAACAGTCCTAACAAAGGCGATCAGTCCACACGGAAGCTGAAACATTGCCTGCAAATTCTACCACAAACCATAACGTAGATAAGTCCAATGGACACTTCACCAGACCCTACGACGCGCGCCATGTTCGTCAATTGCTTCGAGATCTTGACGTCGATACAGACGACGTTGTGCTCTTTGATCGCAACTGTTCATCCATGGGTGTCTATGGCTCATAACTCAAGCTGCATGCAATTTAACAACGCTGTGAGTGAGCTGCGCTCGATTAACGATCCCGACATAATACTAACGCATTTCTCTGCAACATTTAGTACAGAAAGCTGGTACAGTCTGGACCATGGAAGTCCATTTAAGCTTTGCAAAACGGTTAAAAGAGAGGACAAGTGTCGATCGATTTCAAATGTTGCAGATTTTGCGGGACATCTGTAAAAATATTGCTGCAGAGGTAAGAGATGAACATATACAACTATTTTCCGAGAATAGCAGAGCGTTAATAGCGTCGGTTGTAAGCGAGTTGTTGCAAACACGCAAATGCTCGGAATCATTGCAATAAGAGTGGATCGATTTTAATCCACATTGCTCTGTGGTGTGTTTACGATGAGATCTCATGTCGCCAATCGCTGCAGCTCTCGAAGCCAGTTTTGGAAAGGTTAAGCTGAAGTAGAATTGCTTCGAAATGATACTTTTCAGAGGCGCACAGATGTTTGGGTAGTTGAAACGTCATATCTATGAGCTGCAAATTACCCGATGCAGCAGCGTCTCGAAACAAATATTCGTCCTCCGGTTGTAGTTGTTCAGGCGCTGTTTCATCCTGCTCAATCTTTCTCATCCTCCAGTCCGTCAACTCCTGCGGATGGCCCTCCACAAGTCCACAGGCACTTTTTCAACTGCTCTGAACTGGACGATATGACAGAGCGTCGGATCGAACGCAGAGGGTTACCCTCATCAAGAAGGTGGTCGAGATACTTAAGGTAGCCCAAACCTGCGGGTAAGTCATGCAGATCGTTGTTGGTAACATTTAGTGTCTATAGTCGGTACAATTGAGGAATATTGTATGACAAACACTGCAGTTCATTGTCCTGCACATCAAGCACCGTGAGTGAATTCATTACATCTAAAATAATGTCCTCTTGCATTTCGCGAAGCATGTTAAAACCCAAGAATAGCTGATCCAAGCATGTGCTGTTTTTTTGTAGCGTCGGGAAAATGTTTGTGCTGACGCAGATCATTATGCTTGATTGACTTAAGCTCAACGGAAGCGTCACCAGTTGCTACCAAATAGTTTTTCTTCAAATCAAGCGTCAGTAGATTTGCAAGTGAATGGAAGGATGATGGCAGCTCCACAATTTGATTCGAATACGTCAATAATGTCTTAAAATTTCGAAGACATTCAATCATCGACGGCGACGTCCGTAACTGATTGCTTTTGATCCGTAAAATCTCTAATTGAACGCGTTTTCCACAGGAAAATGGCAACTGTATCAACGTTTTGCCCTCTAATCCTAATTCTTTCAAATTGACCAATTGACCGATCTGTTCCGGTTAATATCCTTCGAGCTCGTTGCTACAAATGAAAATCATAGCTATATCCAACAAATCAGTTTATAATCACTCAGTAATTTCTGGTGCACCCAACTTGCTAAGATCGAGACGTGTGAGCGTCTTTAAGTTCCAAAACGCCAGTAGTAGTTGACGCAAGTTTTTGTGGCGCATTTTGAAGCTCACAAGATATTTGAGCGTCTCTACATGATTCGGTAGCTCAGGAATCTCATTGCAGCTGCGTTTGTCAATCCAGTTTCGTAGAAACTTGCATGTAAACTGCTGGATAATCCATGTCGTAACGCTGATCGTTCACTCAAGGAAAGTTTCCCCCTCCCATCTAAGATTCAACTAGGCATGCAGCAGAAAGAATTCTTTAACGCAGACGATATAGGATATGCTTCAACCTGAAAGCCTCATCTTACCTAAATATGTAGTTAAGCCTCGTCCCCCATCGTGCGTACTGCATTTGCGCGCCTTTTCCGAAATCCCCTAAATTTGGTAACACACATAAAAATCGTTTTTAAAGGGGTATGTGCTTGTAGTGATGTCTCAATTTGAGGGAGTTGTCTGTAATACCCCAAGGAGCAGCATTTTATATCGTTCCAATTTTTACGGATGACCACCGAAGTGGTTCCTATAATAACATTTTATATTATGAGCCACTAGACCCTTTTTGCTACGTGCACACCCTTGTACCATAACGTAGGTACAACGTACCGTAAAGAATGAAGTCATCAGCTTCGCAGAGGCGGGCCTTCCTGCAACTCGATCCCACTAATATCACTGCTTTTGAAGGCGCCTAGAAGAGATCGTAAGAAAAATTGATAAATCTTTGCTGATGCATAAATCATTATACTTTTGAAACTTTTTCAACTTGTTTTCTTATAAATCTTTGAAAAATCTGGCAGTAAAATTGTACCAATATAGATTTTGGCAGCCTCTAGAGCTGCGACTAGCCTGTGCATTAGCTGGTCAAAACTAACTGGGCGTTACAGAATCTATTATTCCTATCATCAATCCATTTAAAAAAGGCCCGCATCCCAGCAATCTATTATAAAGCAAATACAAAAGGAGCAAATTATAATTTGTTCTCCCAATTAAAATTTTCTTCTTGCTTTTAGAACCAGATGCAGTTGAACAACATCAAGTTTCAATTTTTAAACTGACATAGTTAGGCTTGGCCCAAAAGCAGATATACCTACTAGAAAAATCATAACCCAAATAGCTGCAATCTTGCTTTATAATTGACGAGAATACGATAATTTTGCTAAACAAAATTTATTTAGCTGGGCCCAAAATCCTTAGCAATTAAGGATTAAAAACTCTGTGGTCATATGAAAAGCGTTTGGGCTGTCCTTTGGAGGATTGTAGTTCATTACAATAAAAGCTCAAAAGGTAATTACAATGAGGTAAAATGGAAGCATTAAAGCATATTGACTCCATAAAAAGCAGATTTAGATAGCTTTGGCCTACCGTCAATAATATTCCTTAATTGATTACTTGAGAGCCCTCGCAGCTCTTAGCTTTTGCATTTTTGGTGACTGCACTTCTTAAGTCCATCATTTGAATGGCTGATAAGCACCAAGAATTTAGCCTGAAGCAGGTCAATGCAAAGAAGATATCGTCAGTTTTGTGTGGTGAAATCCCTATTGCTGCAAAGACGGTAAAAAAGGCGGGCCTGTTGTGCGCACGTCACATAGATATTTCTTTCATTCTTTACGGTACGCTACACCTACTTTATGGTACAGGGTGTGTGCACGTAGCAAAAAGGGGGCGTGCACCTAGTGGCTCCCTTTATATTAAACAAACACTTTTCCTTTCAAACGCACATGTTGTCATTACACGTCAAGAATCTTTTTTTATGCCATATACTACAGAGGGTGGTGTAGTATCGAATCGAGCCTTTTTCGAGTTAGATATTGTGAAATAAGTTCGATTTAATTCGACTAAGTCCGATTGGGTTATCAATTTTAGGCGGTACCCTTACTATTTACCGTATACATTTATCATACCATACAAATTATTATAACCAACAGTCGGTCAAGAGTGGACATCGCGCCATTGTCGAATTGATGGTGCGCAGTCAGATGAAACAGTAAAAATGGACCCACAGGCCACGTACACATTAACGATCTGGGAGGGTATGATGGTGTAAACCCTTTTTTCTGATCATCATGGTGACCTTCAAGTTGCCCAGCTTTGTCGTTTCGTCCGAAATTTATTGCCCATTTTCTTATCATAAGCATGTGCAGGCATTTATTGTCCCCGTGTGTTTCGGCTAAGACAGATGGTATACAAGTGTGCGGTATCATTTTTCGGGACCGGTACAATAGTGGCTCTCACGGTTTTGAAGGCAGGTAGGTAAAACTAGGCTATCAGCGCGTATCTACAAATTTCCAACCGTGAGAACCTTTTGCATTGAGCAAAGTGCCCACAGACACGATTCAAGCCGATGATGTACAATTAAGAAGCTCTGCTTAATGCGTCGGATCATGACTTGATATATATTACCCTCTATATTTAAGTAAAATTCCGTCTGGTTGACCTCATACCCGCTGGATTTGTAAAAAATCCGTTATATCGGAGCAAAATTTGTTTCGACCGAGTTGGGTGTGCTGTCTGGCACGCCAACTATCTGTTTTTCAAACGCTGTTTGGACACCCAGCCGCTGTTTCCGAAATACGTGGTCGGATTCGTATTTTGGAAACAGCGGATCGAGGCCAAAAGTAACTTCTTGATGGAGAAGGGTAAGGCGACATGGACAGAGCCAATGCTGCATTTTGTTATCCTCGCTGTGCGGTGGGAAGTAGCTTGCGGGAAATGAACAGATAGTGGTCTAAAAAATGAGTCGTGGAGAGATGCAATGACGCCCACGGACTTTCCTACACAAATACGCATCTCCAAAGTCAGTGGGCACAAATGAAGAAAAAGTACACTGCCTTCCAGGCTCTGATTGATAATAGTGGGTTTGGATGGGATGACGAGAAGAAGCTTTCTACAGCACCAGAGGAGGTAAGTTACCGTGCGTGCCTCAAAATATTGACATTTGTACTGTGGCTTAGACTTGGAAGGAGTATGTTGCTGTCCATAAAAATGCGAGGGAATTCGAGAGCAAAACGCTTCTACAATATGAAGATCTCCGCGAGATTTTCAGCAGATCTGTAGCAAGCGGTGTAAACGTGTGTACGTGCGGTCCAACCGAGCTCGCGCTGGCAATACCGGGGAAGCGATGGACGACCTGAACGCTCTGCCGTTACGACCCGGATCTGGCTGGCCACACACCTGTCATACATTGTCTTTGTCGCCGTCTCCGCGGTCGCAATCACACCACCACTAAACACAACCTCCAAGCAATATCGTGTGCCAAGGACCGCGACGAGGCCGAAAATGAGGATGAAGAGGTCGAATCTGCGGTGAAGCGGAAGAGATCTTCACGAAACCCCATTGCCGACTTGTTGCGTCTGTAGGCGCGAAGCCAGCTTAAAGTTGCTGCTGCGCGTGAGGCCGTGCAAACTCCGCACACACAGCTCGCTATTATAGAGTTTTCCCAGGTCTTTATCGAGTTTTCCACGAGCGATAAACTGAAGGTCACGCGGTATGTCGCCTCGCACCCAAACGAGACGCACATGTTTCTTGAGGTAGAAAAGGACGTTAGGATGGAGTATGTACCAATACGTTATGGGTTCGATTCCATCCATCCCTTGATTCACCCATGGATAGCTGTGTATGAGCGGGTTCGCCAAGAATAGAACACGTTTCATCTCCTGGCTTGCATCATAGTCCTCCTCGAAACTCTGATCCTGCTGCACCCTCTCCCAATATTATCCATCAGAACGTTGCGAAAAGAGACAAGAAATACATCTGGTCGAGTAAATCCCGGCGATACATCACTCCTTAAAAAGTGTAAATTTCAGCATTTTATATTTCTTCGGTGTCCACGCCAATTAGGTTCCCTTTGATATCCCCCTTCCTCAACTCAGGGCGAGCTCACTAGAATCGCTGTCAATCAACGTATAGCATTTGTTCTGCTATGGCCTTGACTTTGGGTGAAACTCGCTCTCCATTGATATGTTGTTGCCGTCACTTTCCGTATGCGCAACGCTTGGATAGATACCTCCGGAATACGATCATATTTTTTCCGGGCCAATGGAATCAGAGAAGGTTCCAATATCCATGGGTTACCGTACCACTTATTGTACCCCAAAAAGCTTGGGTTTCAGGCTGTCATGCCCTTAGTAGTCCGCTAGATGTAATGTGACAGTCATCATCTCAACCCCCATAACCCCCTTTGCTGGTCTACTACATGATTCATATTTCGAGCTGTGGTTAGTAGTAAATACTGTTTAACGTACCTGCCCAGTGTTTTTTTCTCCTACCCAGGTTGCTGCCCTATGCCCTTCCGGTACCTCAAGTATCCTCTTCGTGTTTGCACACTAGCTGCGGGGTCACAAAAAGGTACGTCCGACCCATCTAGTAAATGACAGTAGTTCCTCCACGATTGGTTTTATCGATCCACGAGGTCTAACAACCAACAAGTTGTCTCCTTGATTAACAAGGTGTGGATTGCCACTAGAATAGATACTTGCCCTCGCCCCCATACTCTTCTTGGTGCGAGCACTGGTAAAGGCGACCTTGTGATCCAAGGAGGGGGTGGGTGTGAATAGTACCGGGAGATGTTACTCGCACCCCTCTCGTCGGATCACAACACTCGTCTATGGTACACTGAACCACGGCGTGATGTACAGTACACAACACTTGTTTTCTGGTACTTTTAGATGTGACCGATAACCCGGTAGATATTGCCCAAATGACCTATTTACGTGAGACGTTTTCAGGAACTTTTATCCGATATCCGATAAAAAGTTCCCGAAACGTGACAAAAAAAAACGGCCAAAGTTGCCAGAGCGGTTGGTGGCTGTAGGAATCGGGACCTCCATTTCTTGGCGGGAACAGACTACGAAAAAATGACGGACGAGGAGAGCGAGAGCGCGTCTGCGCCAGAGCAACCTGTGTGACCAGGAGATCGGGTGTGACGCGGAAACTATCTACAACGGTGGCCTCTCTATTTGAGCGTTGAAGCGACGAGCGCGTTGGTGCGCGCTTGGCGCTAGGTGAGCCTGGAGGGTCGAGGACTGGACGAGAAGGCCTCCCATGTTAACCCGCACATTTTCGCCAAGTATCAAAAGCTCGTGCCGGCTTCGACACGCAAGCAAAAGGCTCTTGAGGACAAAATGGGTACATTAGCACGGCGTTGCTCATTTTAATGCGACCCGCGTACCGGGGAGCACTGTTCGCAGACCTTGGGCAACGTTCGATCCAAATGAGAAACAGGAAATATGGTACGAATGGCAAAATGGTATTGGTCCAATGAGTGCACAAACTAACGGCATTTGGATACACAGAAAGTCAAACGGTGTTCGCATCCCTGATTTCGATGGTGACATTTTGACATGATAAACTCATTTATGGGCGGCTAGTCGGACATTCAACCCCTCCCAACAAGTAACGAGCCCGCCGTTCGCATCACCCCTCCCGACGCCTCCCAGAAGATCGTGACACCCGCTGAAGCGAGAGGTTCAAGAAAGCGAACCCGTGCCGAAGAGTTTGACGCCGTTATTGGCAAACGCCAAAACGAGTTTATCGAAGCGCTGCAGAGTCGGGCAGAGAAGAGCAAGATCGTTGCGACATGCGACACGCTGACATTCCCAACGTGCTTCGTGATCTTTTTGCTTTACAGCAGACCTCGTCCCGGGCCTCGTCCCAGAATGAACAGTCGCTGCACATGTAGAAGGTACTGTGAAGCCATCCAATAAAGTCAGATTTCGAACAAGATGCCTGTCAGTTCCGTTTTCTTTGCCGTCTCATTGCATGTGGGACCCGGCGTTTTCGTATGGTACCCGGCGACAATTATTGTGGAGGTGATTGGCAGGGTTCGAGGAATTCTCAGAGATAATCAGTGGGACGAGGCCCTTTGGTTTCTATTACATGTTAACGAATGACGTCTATCGTTGACTGATAAGATATTCGTACCATTCTCGCAGTTTGCTTCTTCGTTCAGCGTATCCACGCACATGTCCTTGTCCGTCCGCCGTAGGCTGGGGGTAAAGATGCTCGTATGTTTCTAGATCTGCCGCGTCTCAGCGCTGGTCTCGTCCCACTAGTCGCTGCGGTCAAACAGGAAATTCTGGAGCACGCAAAGCGACAGGACAAGAGGGGCGACATTCACGACATCGAGTTTAATAGGTTTGAGGAGTAAACGCCAGCGTCCCTTCAGTTACCCAAAGCACATTCGATCTTGAATCGCATGCTTGACAACCATTTGTCAATCGTAGATTCAGTTAATCACTTTTGATGTCGGCAATCTCATACGTCGTCACTAATTGTTCGTGTTTTCGTAGGCTGAATCATCTAGCAGATAGTACGAAAGACTTGCCGTTTCCGTCTGGGACAATGCAATTTTAGCCTTGGGTCGCTGAGATCTCACTACCGCCAATCCCCAAGCCCAGAATCAGCACCATTTTGCTATTGACATCTGATGAACCATTGACATTAAACATATAGTGAGAGTGGGTCTCGGATGTGCGTATCATGTGGTCAAGGCAGCTTTACACTTCGGAAAGGCGACGCAGGATTTCATACAAATCCCGTCAGTTCTTGAGTGCACTAGTTCTGAAAACACGCGCATCTGCTACTCGGCCTGGCCACATCCACGGCACGTCGCAATAGCGACCTCTCCAGTCAACAACGCCTTGCAGGATGACACTGTTGTGGTGTAGTCGCTCTCAGAAATCTTCCTGAGATGCGAACACCCACGGGGGGCCCAGACGACTGACTGTCGGAGGGGGCATTCCGTCCATCCGAGTCATGATCCGATCCGGCATCCGGCCGGCTGGATCGGTCACTTCCATCCGCTTGATCGTGACTACTCGGATGTTGCATGTTGAAAGCTCACCTTGTGTACCCGTCAGTACTGGGTGGTTTGCTCTCCTGGTGGACCCTAGGGCGAAAAGTGTAAATCCGTCCAATAGGGAGATGAGGTGTAGGACTAGGGGTAGCTCCTGGGCGGAAATCGTCACCGGGGAGCTCGTTGGGCAATACACTTGAACTTTGTATAGTGCCGGCTGGGCCGAGAATAGTCGATCGGCCAGCTAAACCAATAATATACTTGAAGTTTGTATAGTGTCGGCTGGACCGAGAATAATCAATTGGCCAGCTAAATCAATAATAATGAAGGGTGAATCCAAATGTGTATGTAAAGGGGATATAACTCCACACTCTTTCACAGAAGGCCAAAATGTCACCACTTCCCAATACTTAATACCGTGTTCAAAACACGGGCGACTTGAGGTGAGTATACGAAGACGCCGCGACTCCCGGTCAGGGGACTTCAGGTGGGTTAACTTAACCTTCCCCGGGCAAACCAATAACAGCAAAAGGGGACCTTGTTAGCCCTCTGCTGTGAACCAATGAAAGCGACTTGTGTCTAAGAAAGTGAAACGTATACTGATTTATCCTATATCCA
>MIQA02009186.1:0-11055 GCA_001887855.2 Sclerospora graminicola | reverse complement strand
ACCATAATGGTGATTCATCTGATTCCGATGCTGATCAGGATCAATGGAGTACCCCCTCCGATAGTTGGTCGTCCGGGCCAGTGGGTATCCGGATTCCGCCCAAGACTTCGGCCATGGATTTGGAAATCGGCTCCACCACAAAACATCGTGTAAAAGGCGCTTATGCCACTTCTGAGTCGTCTTATCGTAAGAAAACGCATATTCCGTACAAGGTAGTTTTTTTGGACCCCAGGATGGAATCTGATAGCCGACAGAGGCGGTCACCGTAATCTTGACTGCCTATACGCGACATCAACGTCTTTGATGACTGTGAAGCCATCCTTGAGCGTCGATTCGATCGTTGTACCGACGATAGACGTCGGTACTTTGTCAACCTTTTCTTCCAGGTTCGCTATTATACGAAGCGAAAAGGGTCGCGGAAGAACAGGGACGACAAAGACGCCCTGACCCAAAGTTGGAACGCTTTTGTTGATAACTACAACAAAGGGCCGGAGATTATGTGAAGCGAGTTCACATCCTGCGTGAGCGCTTCTTAAAGCACTCGCGTGTCAGTAAAATGGAGTTATTCATTATACCTGTATCCAGGAAAGGATACCTTGCGGTGTCCCTTCACATATTATTGCCCTTGCTGTCCAAAGGGCGCTCCTCGCATTAGCGAGGAGGGATTGCGGGGGTACTGTGGTTACTCAGTACCCTCCGAGGTCAAGGGCCTGATTGATGCCCACGAGTTTGAGGAAAAGTATTCTTCTCAAACTCCTTCATGAGGTCAGGGGCGTCAGCCCTCAGAACCTCGATCGGCTCCAAGGAGTCAAACGCTTGGGTGTTTGGCTATAGCTGACAACGAGCGACCGTTTCACGTTGTTTGCGACGCGAGCGATTTCGCAATCGGCTGTTTCTTGATGCATCGCGATCACGATGATCGTGATTGAGTAAGGAACGTCGTAAATTCCTTGACATTGTTTGGCGTAGGCCATTCAACAATCACCCTGATCTTCTCTGGATCAGGGCGCACCCCGTTCTAGCCCACGAAGCAGCCAAGAACGGGTATCTCAGGTGCACCGAAGGTGCACTTCTTCAAGTTAGCATATAGCTTATATTTACGCAGATAAATGCGGTATTATTGGTAAAAAAACTTAGTTCAATTATTACGAAGTTGCGGAATGAGACGAAAAACTTATAAATCAAAACGGTAGCAGCAGAATCTGCAAATGTTCTTTATGAACATCTTCATCGCATTTACCGTGTTCAGCCTTGCTGTGGAAGAACAAATCGTCGAAATAGCTCGGTGCGAATTCACGCACCGGCCGCAATAGATGCGTGACGCATCTATTGAATGATGCAGGGCATTACTTAGCTTCTGTGATATCACGAGCCACTTCCAAAGCATACCGCTTAGGGTGGTTACTGCCGTGAGAGGGATATCCTTCTCACGCATGAAGATTTGGTAACATCCATCCTTTAAATCAAGAGCACTGAAGACAGTGCTCCCGCTCATGCCATCATTGATGACATCTTTCCGCGGTATCGGCGCAAACGCCGATACCGTGGCTGCGCTCAGCTTATTATAAGCGGGAACGATTTTCCACCCTCTAGTGAACGTTTTCACACAGAAGGTGGGACTGGAGTGCGGTGAGGTAGATTCCCGCAAGTGTCCCGCCTTGCGACGAGTTTCATAGAGCTCGTCGATTGCCTTTACCTTTACCTGGTCACGCGGTAATGACCATTCAGCGTGACACAGTACTTCGTGCCTGGGACGAGGTCGATCACTTGTTGAGTTCCCTTGTCTTTAGGGAACTCACATGATACTTCTTCTGGGAATACGTCAGCGTATTCCCAAAAAATCTCATAGTATGGAGAGTTCATCTTAAGCGACTCCCAACCTTGCACTTTAAAGCGCTGAACCTTCGTTTGTTCATTGGGAACGGTCTCGTTCCCAATGTTGTTCGTTTGAACGGTAGATATTTGTCTGTTGCAATGATGATACAGATTTGTTCGATCTGATCATCGTGCAACAGATGATGTTGTAGAGTTCACCTTAAGCGACTCCCAACTCTGCACTTTAAAGCGCTGAACCTTCGTTTGTTCATTGGGAACGGTCTCGTTCCCAATGTTGTTCGTTTGAACGGTAGATATTTGTTCACAAATATCCACAACATCAATTGCCTGTTCGGCGACACGTTGATCGTTATCACCCGTGCGCAAGGCTTCTTCGTCATGATGGCCACTGCCAACCATGGGATCTTGCTGCTCACGACTGCGCTCAGTCGTGAGTTCTTCATCTTCAACACGTGAATCGGTTTCACTCATGTTGGATTCTTCGTTCTCACGGTGGGTGTTTCTCACCGTGGATAACTCTTCCACACTTCGACCGTCATCGGTCGTGGTTACTTCAACACGGGGGTGTTTGTCACCCGTGTTGCTCACATATTCAATACGCATCAACTCTTCTGTTTTTTTTGCGTGTTTAAATCCCACTGGACGCTTATTAGCGGGTGTACCTTCCGCTGATAGTGTCAGATCAGACCTGGTGGTGCCATCGCTATCCACCAGACTGTCTAACGCTGCGGTTGTATCGTTTGATACAGCCGAGTTACTTACGGTGTGATCAGTCCCTGTTGGTCCACCGCAGTCGATCGACAGGTTAACCCAGTCGATCGTTGGTTGATGCTTGGACATTCAAGGGATTCCCAAGATCACATCCCAAGATCACAGTCGTCTTATTTGAACAGTTCTTAGCTCTGAAACTGCTAGCTACATCGCTTGTCGGTCTTGTTCCGACGATGAGGCATCTGGAAACGAATAAAGACGAAGTAATAAGGCTCGAGGTTTTGCAGGATGTATCTTGCTGGCTCGTAATTGAGTTAGCGTGCCTTTGGCACTTCTGTTATGTTCGTAAGTGTGCGTAATTTGTTTTTCGAGGTGTGGTATGTGATGCAAGTGGGGGTCGTATAGCTCAGTTGAAAGTCGGCTTTGTATTTACTTTTTACACAACCTATACCTTTTCGGCTATGGCTAAGTTCCTACAGAGCTTCTTTTAGCTGAAAGGTTTTTCTTATTTTTCTAATTTTTTATATTATTCGTTCCTAACGGATTATGCTGTTTCGTCGGTAATTATTTCGCTTGAAGCCGACTGTTCTTCTCCAAGTCCAGTTTGCTCTTTAATTCGTCCGTCAATCGCTTTCCACGGGATATTTATTCTGGGAGGTCAGAAGCTCAATACTACCAGGGGCTCTTTAGTAGTATGGAGTCTTGTCCGTGTGGGGTTTGAACCAGCGACCTTTGGGTTATCCAATTGGTGCTTAACCACTGCACCAGGGTGCAGCTCTATATCAAGGACGATAAATTTGTCATCGAACGACAGTTCGTCCAATTCGAAGCGTGTGCGAATCACACGCTTTTGTATAGTTACGGTTGCACCTGTTGCTAACCGGACGGACAACATACTTCGTGGAGTGTTAACCTCCCCGACACCCGACGACAATTGACTCCCAGTTCTAACGAAATTGTTTGACGCTCCTGTGTCAAACAAAGCGCGCATGGGGACATCGTTTCCATGCGGCTTAACCCTTAGGGTGATGAGAGGTTTCCCTTCACCCTGTTCCTTTTGACAGGACATAGCCCAGTCTGGGGCTACCCAATGTCGGCATGTGGGATTACCCTTCCAGTAGGGTACCTCGCCCCTACAAAAGGGATGTCCCTGTTGATGTCGCTTCCCAGCGGAATGTCCAGTCCGCTAATTGCGTGATGCCGGACTTGGTGCCATACACTCGTGGGCATAGTGCCCCATCTCGCGCATCGATTGCAGCGAAGAAATTTGTTCTTCGGTTTCCTCGTCATCGAAGCAACTGCAATCGATAGGTCCATTGGCCCTGGACATCTACCGACGCTTTGAGGCGGATTGTTTTGTGGTGGGACGAGATTTGAATTTTGTCTATTAAGTTCCATTCTGGAGCTTCGAAGTTGAGCTTCAGCTCAGCTTTTAATTCCTGATAGGTCAGGAGCGCAGATTCATCGGTGGGTCTGCGACTCATTGCCCATACCCTGGCGCGACCGCCAGGTATGTTGTGGCAAAATAAGCTTGTTGACGTGGGTCAACAATCTTCTGCGCAGAGATGGCATCTTTCACCTCTGCGAACCACCTCCGAAGGGGTTCACCCCCTTCGCCAGTAAGGGGCGGTATCCACGCCTTTACAACTTCAACGCTTGCTGTCGGCGTTGTAGGTGGCGATCGCGATATTAATGACGCGGACCGCACCTGTGGATCGATGTAGTGTCGTTTGGAACAACATATCATCGCGAGAGCTTCCTCTGTGGATTTACCACGGACGATAGTAATAATGTCGAATTTCATGGTCCGCATCATCTCCACAACATCGTCCATACTACGTTGTTGAATGTGAGGGAAAGCCTCCCTCACTAGGTCTTGCGCCTGTTGACGATCGGTTGACGACATGCCGACCGAGAGGCTCTTAAGACCCGCACTCTGCTTATTGATTAGCGGAACGAATCGATCAGTGGTCGTTAAGACGGACCGCAAAGTGCTATCAGGTGTAACAGGCTGACCTGTAACAGGCTAGCACTGTGAGTTGCAAGTGAAATTTAGAATAGGAACAAATGTAATTTGCTCCTCAATAGTTTAAATTCTTAAACTAGACCAGACTATTTAATAAGCTTAACTAGTCCCTAATTATATATCTCAATATACAATTCTGGACACGTGGCCACAAGACGGTAAGTTTAAGAGTGAGATATATTGATTGGTTTAGAGTTAATAACTATAATTAAATCTAAACTAATCTTATTGTCGAATTTTTATTATTTTCCTCGCTGTTTACGAGGGTGTGAAAATGATCTTATTGAGGGTTACCCGAAATGCTAAATCGGTACGCGGATGGTTACGCTTACCGAGTAACCCTTAATGAGATTATTTTCTCATGTGGACTTAGAGCAGTGAAATCGTGATAGTGATCTTGTTTAGCTAGCGTCGCGGCAACTTCACGTTGGGCTTGAACACTTCCATTGAATGCTGCGAAAACACGGGGCAAGCGATGAATTCGTCCATGTAGCTTATTGACAAGGAAGAGCAGGAAAGGCGATTGAAGGCTTGAAAGAACTTAATTTCAGCGTGCGATTTCACGTTCGATTCTCTTAGGGTGATAAAGAGGCGTTCTGATTATCATTTGTCCGAATCGATGAGCCAAATTGGATCTCGACGATAGTGACGCGCGAGGTGGCCCCTCAGGTAATAAGTCCGCTGTGTACCCATATGATCATACGATGGGGACATGTCAGTGGACGAATAAGACAAAATGAAGCGAAGGATTCAAAAATGGCCGTGGGCTTAGCTAAAGAGAAAATTCAAGTCCAAGTTTTTGGGGCGCGTGTGCAATCTTTTGAAGACGCCTTTGGGAAAATCGAAATGGCAACTGGAATTGAGGATCTTGACCAACTTGGCACGTTCTTTGCTCAGAAAGAAAACGAGAATTCTCGCTCTCCAACTATGTCAATGGTAAGAGCAACGAAATTAAAAAGCTCGAGGAATGGATTGCCGCATTAGATTATGATGAGCGGCACTATACAATCAACGAGGGTACTATAATTAGCGGGGCTGGTGATTTGATCCGACACCAACAAGTGCTACAAGACCTCGAGGTACGACTTACCCATACAATAGTGGGGTTAAAAATTATGAGTCACGATGCGCTCAGATCCAAGAGACAGTTAATTCTGTAAAACGTGCTATTCATAACTTGTTTACCAATATTGGCTGCGATACAAACGCGATGATCCGGATATTTGGGGACGCCGTAGTGACTGAAAGTAACATGATAGCCTACTTAGGCGTCATTGAGAAAAAGACCAACGAAATCTTGCACCAGTACGCTGCATGCGTCGCCAGACGCCATCACTCGAGACGATGGCCACAGAGCTACTAATGGAACGTTTAGTAATCCTGCTACTACCACAGCAACCATATTGTAACCATTAATTCCACAAAACAAAGCTGAAGAATCACGAGGGCGGATTTTTGTCGAACAGATAGCTACAGCTGATGCCTACTAACATCTTAATCCTTGTCAATACAAATAAATTCATCGTCATCGTCGACAAGACAACACAAATCGACCTCTTTATCCTAGCCGCTTTCGCGGACGTTACTATAGCTGCAATCAACAAACTCATCTTCGCTAAACATGTCTTCCTGTTGCAAGCCAAAGCACCAGTCTAGCTCCAACTTATTCACCATTTACACGCCAAAATGAAAAGGTTTGCAACCAAAGTGGATAAGGTAATTTAAATACACGTAAAATTCGAAAGGGTTGCAACCAAAATGGAAATATCCTCATCCAAAGTGAAATATTAAATAAATTATCAGAAAAGTTTCTACTGTAGCTGTTGGAATTCCGCGCTCATCTCGTGTTTTTTATATTTCCTAGATGTCGAAGAACAAACAAGAGAAATGCGACGTAGCCGCCAAGCTGCGGATTATTAAGGCCTTCGAAGAAAGCGACGACTGGAAAGTTGCAGCGGAGCATAATGGAATTTCCGCGACGACGGTTTGGCGTCTTGTTCAGCGTGGTAGCGTCGATCATAAGCCACGTGGTGGGGCTCGCGCAAGCACGACCAATGTCACTCTCGAAATTGCGGAGGCGATAAAGGGCTATATCGACGATGACTCTACTCTAACTCTTTCAGAAATTTCAAACATGGTTCTTATGGACTACAATGTAGGTCTATCAGATAGTACAGTCAGTCGCTGCTTAACTGGTGCTAACTAAACAATCAAGAAAGTGAGTTATGATGTTGATTTTTAGAACACCTCGAAAACTAACGGGTTCGGTGTATGTGACATGTAGGTACGAGTTGAACCTTCGACATGCAACAGCGAATTAAACAAGGTGAGGAGACAAGAGTTCGCTAAAAAGATTCTTCAGCACATCCCCGATGGCAACTACATCGTTTAGTACGATGAAACAAATTTCAACTTGTACTTTTCACGCTCGCCAAGAAAGGGGATCGAGCCTTGGTTGTGCAGCCAGCGTCCAAACGTGCAAATTCAGTGTGCTGTGTCCACAGCAGGAGGAGTAATCCATTCCAAGCGCCAGCGTGGTTCGATAAAAATGGATCAAAACGCGACGTTTGTTCAGGAGATATACGAGGCAGTAAAGGATTCCCCTCAATTTCAGCCCGAGTACGCCGACAAGAAGATTATCGTTGTCTTTGACAATGCTCCTGCTCACAGTCAAACAGAAGCACGAGTTCAGGGTGCGGACGACTTAGTGTTGCTTCTCTTAGCCCCTTACTCCCCAATGTGTAATCCTATTGAAGGTGAGTTATTTATTTAAATATATAAAATATTGCTCTAATTACTGTTCAACTTTCTGCTTTTTCGGAAAATGTTTAGGTTGCTTTGGTGTTCTTAAAGCAAAGATTAAAAGCCGCCTTTGCATCCATCACGGCAGAATGTTTGATCATCAGGCACATCTCTATTCAAATGTAACGGAACAGAGAATGGTCCTTCTTGAGGTAGTGGCAGATTTTGCGAAGAACTTCATAACCAAGGACATCGTCAACTCAATGGCTATCCATTCCATGAACGCCCTCAACGCGGCGGCTCGTTATAAGGACATGAAGTATGGAGAGTAGGATAATACGAGTAGATTGTCAATAAATAATCTCTATACATAAACTTTAATTGCTGATAGTTCTTTGTTGTGCAAATGATCTATGGCGTCATCAGTGGCACGTGGGATGGTGACACTCGGAAGCTTTGATGTTTGTGCAGATGAAACAAAAATCTGGCGACTTTGCATTCCTGCGTTGAAACTTGCGGGTTGAAAATCACCAACCAATGCAATTGTTATGCTCGATCCCTCTGGATATACTACCGAGTTAACCTATTGGCATCTATTCCACAACGGATGTGCCACCAGTCTTCGCCTTCCAGCGCATTATGTTTCCGAAGTGATTAATATAATCGGCCTTCTGTTCATGATTCGATGCCACGGAACTGAGAAGGAACGGGTGTGAATCGACTGACAGCTGCCTCGTCGTCAGATGACACGGCGAGTCGTGATTTGGACGAAGCGTTTGCAGCTCATGCGGGATTATTGCTCGGCATTGGTCTCCTTGGGCATCTCAAGTGTTTATCTATGGACGATGTACACAACTACCTCTCGCTATCGAATGAGTTCTTGACGGTTCCAATTATGCTTGGTATGGCGAGTGCGGTGTCCTGTCGACGCCAACAAAAGCTTCAGGCTGCACAAACCAATTTTGCCTCGAATAATGAAGGCGACGTTCAAGCTTCCCAACCAGCAGATTAAGAAGATCAGATGCCATCCGTCGAGGTTGACCATTTATTGGAGCGATATGTATCCAAGATGCTGTGTCTTTATGTTCCTTCCTTGTTACCACTACCATTCGGTGGCTTTTCCGTCACTGCGTCCTTCAGACGGCAGCATTGCTGGGACTGTGCATTCTATACCAAGGAACAGGTCATCGGTTTATGACCGAGTAACTACCCACTGAAATTGCACGATCACCTCCAGTTCTCAATTTGTAGCAAGTAATGGCAATCATGTTTTTTTTGCGCCTGTGACGATGTTTTCAATCAATTTACCGACGAAATGGTACGTTTGAGCCGTCACTTCTTGCGATGAAGCAGCATTGATATGCCGGAAACGTCTTGGAGCTGTATGAGCACTTCGCGATGTTAAAGAAGCTCACAAAATTAGCAGGTTTTTGGATACGCGCAGGTAGACAAACGAACTTAACAAGATGTGCGCGACAAGAAACTTCATATACGCGGCGGCTCACTTCGTATACGCTGTCAAATCGCTTTCCAACGACGTAATCAAGGCCCACGATGAGTTTAAAAGCCGCGTTTGCCTCCAGATTCATCGTTTTGCGACAACTGAGACCGTACTTAAGTGATTTACAAGAGACAGGCGAGCTGATGATTAAAAATAGGCGATAACAAAGCCTTGTGGATCAAATGGAGCATCTTGGACGGCGTCGAGGCGTAGAAAGGAGCTTGAAAAGCATCAAGCAAGTGGTAAAGGACCATCGAATTCCCCATATACTCTTAGTTGTGGGCAACAAGCTATTGAAACACGTCAGAGGTCGCCCCGGGCGCGAGACCTTTTAGAAGCCGCTCGACAGCTGGAGAATTCAATGATAGATATGTCTTTTCGTTCATTCCATGCGTTTGTAACCAGTGTGGGAGTTTCTCGTGATGGTACCAATGAAAAGCATAAACGTATCACTGCTCTGTACGACGACAAGGTGGTCATCGAGATGTAAGAGCTCGGATCTTGTTAATGAGAGGTATAAGTGAGCATAACGCTACCAATGGGTCCCCAATACCTCTAAAAGAACATCAAGACGAGTCAACAATGAAGAAAAGGAGCCCTCAACGAGAAAATCAGCAGGTACTTGATCATGTTAAAGATGCGAGCAACGATTTGGGGATACTCGTTAAATCGCATAGAAAACGATAACAGGGTAGCAAGGCTATTTCAATGTAACTGATTGAAGCACGAAATGGATATTTTTAAGAGGTATTTTACAGAACGATAAGCAAGACGTACATTCGTGGAACATGCCGACTTGTAGAACCAAATTTTCTATCGCTTGAGTACATGCCGACTTGTAGAACCAATTGCGACAGGTTTCTATCGCTTGAACGTTAATGTCTACGCTTGTAAAGTAGTCTCCTAATGACTCCTGAAGCGGCTCCGCTCACGAGGTGGGGTATTTTACGGAAAAATTAATCGATGAGCTACACCGGTAAACAAAAATAATACATTTCACTTTGGATGAGGATAGTTCCACTTTGCTTGCAAACATTTCAAATTTTACGTATATTTAAATTACCTTATCCACTTTGGTACTAAACCTTTTCATTTTGGCATGGAAATGGTGTAGATACGACAAAAACTGTCGTCAGCTCTTCTGGACAGGTCAACATGCATACTTAGCTTTGAATTCAACTTTGCTACGTTTTCCATACGGATTCGAGTTCATCGCGTAAATAACTTTGCTCCACTCCTTACCAACCGACGAGATGTGTTGGTTAATAACATTTATCGAGACTTTATGACTGCACGACGTGACCCCGAGGTCTTCCTCGCTTACCGTGGCAAGACGACCCAGCAATGTAATAAGCTCTACGTAAAATGAGTGTGGCAATGAAGCGTTATGGTCCTTAAGACTTGCAAGCCTTTGATCTCGGCTACATTTTCCTGCACTGATTTTTTTCTTTTTGAATATGTGTCTAATATACTCGAACACACCATTTCCAGTGCAACAGACCAGAGGCAATTCAACCGAGCTCAGCCACAAATGATCTGCAAGCGCAGGTAATCCACGACCAGTAATGTTTGAATTGGTCTGACGTCACAGAAGCTGAAAACAGAATAGTCATGAACGTATACCGACTGCGAGATAGGGCAATAATGTACAACTGTCATCCAAAAGTCATCTCCAAATACGTCTAGATTCAGTAATGACACAACAGCTTCGTTATTTTTCTCTTGGTCAAAAAATGTTCTTAGCTCGGTCAACGCTGGACAAGCCTGAAGTAACAATATTTATATCATTTCCATTTAAACAATCAAAAAGACTTTCATTGATATTTTTGAAATATTCATTCCAATCCTACAACAGGTTTGACGCCAGCATTGTTTTCTTTAGCTTTGGTTTCACATGCTTTCCAAAACCCCTAAAAAACGGCTTTGTAAAAGGCACAACCAACCAGTGAAAATCGCGCAATTTGTGCATGTATCGTTAAATTCCTCCCATGTAACAATCGAAATCATGCATTGTTCATACAAGTCATGTCAAAAATCACCAAGTACCGCATCGAGCACAGTATTTTAACGCGTGACCCGCCTTACTCATTGCAAGAGATTCGAAATATTGACACAAAAGATTCAAGTTATTAGGCACAAGGTGCTCAATCAAAAGAAACACATGGGTTGTAATGGGGTGCCATTACATAAGTGATATTTAAGTTGAAATATCACAGTTCAATTTCAGACTTATGTCTGA
>MIQA02009185.1:4919-85578 GCA_001887855.2 Sclerospora graminicola | reverse complement strand
TCAGTATACGTTTCGCTTTCTATGACGCAAGTCATCATTGGGTGACGGCAGAGGGCTAACAAGGTCCCCGATTTATCAGATATATATTACTAATAAATTAATTGCTATTATTTTTATAATTAATACTTTTTCATTAGCAGGTATACGCGGCCGGCTTCCTTGATCCGGGTTAAAATGTGACCTGTACCTGCCCGTTCCAACTGCTGCCTTGGGGCCTCGCTTCTTCGCCCTTTGGTAAGTCCGTAGCGTCAGCTCCAGCTCCGTAGTAAGTCGCAGCAGCGCGAGCTGGTCTGCCAGTTTCCGGTCGTCCAACGTGCTGATGGAATGTTCCATATGTTCTCGGGCAGCTTCCGACCGGCTGGTATCTTCTTTAACCGGTATGTTGGCCCTCATTTCAAACGATAGAGGTATTCCAGAGGGGTATCGTCTGCCCGCTTCTTGGTATGGAAGTACTGACGTGCCACCGACATTCCCGTTCCACAATATTGTTCTCCAAAAGCTTCAACCAGCCTCTACTCGTCTCGGACTTCCTGGCCGAGCTGCTGGATTCAGTTATTTTGGTGGACCCTTCATCAGGTCTCCGAAAATCAGACACTTCTCATAGTCCGGCGTATAATCTCTGAGGAATGCTGACTTCGTCTTGCTTAGCCATTCTCGGGCCTGGTCGTCGTCCATGTCCCGTCCAGTAAAATTCTTCAGCTCGGAAGTGGCTGACATCCGAACCCTGGTAATCGCCCCTGAGTCCGGGTCAAAAGCTAGGGCTGAGGCCATATTGGCTCGGCGAGACATCCACAGATTTAGGTCATTCGGATCATAGTGGCACCTGGCCGACTTGACAGACTCCATATCCATGTCGCTGAGTGACGGCTTCCTATTCGATGGCCGTCCCGGTCGGCACCAGGCCAGCGACTTGGCGGCGCGGCACGGGGCTCTCTCTGCCTAACTGCACTGACTCTATGTCCTCGTCGATTGGCTCCCTCGCATAATGAAGGACTAGTTCGGGCACCGGACTCTCACGATGATCTGGCTGGTCCTGTGGCCCTGGACCGCAGCGGCTGGCAGTAGACCGACGTTGCTCTTCAAAGTATCTTTCCATCATAGCCAAAAACATACTCATGAAGGTTGTCCAGCACTTGAGGGCTAGCTTGAGGGTCAACTTGAGGGGTGACTTGGGGACCCGCTTGGCTGCCGGCTTGGGATTCCTTCTTAATTTGCACATCCACGTCTTCGCCTCCTGGATCTAGATCCACCGTCGCTGTCCGGGTCTGGACGCTATGCTGTCTGGCTTCCTTCCAATCGGGCGCATCTGGATCTTCGTATCCCCCAAACCTCGTGGCCATTGCCACCCGCGCTGCCCCCCTAGGTCTAGGTTCAAGCGTCATGCGTGTAATACCCACAGATGAGTCCGTCGAATCTACTTCTGAAGAGGCAGACTCGTACCGTGAAGAACCTGAATGTATTAAGGCCGTCTGCCTGCTGCCGGCGGGGAAGGTGGGTCGCTTCAGCTGTTGCTGCCATCTTCTGCGATGGAGAGAAGTCCACTAGCGGTACAAGGCGGTCGTGAAGCGCGTTGGATGCCTACTTTAGCCTATCCGCCCCCAGGTCGAATAACTGGTTCGGCTCGAAAGCGCCGGTATTGATGCCGGCTTGTTTGATCTGGTCAAACAATCCTCTAATAAGGGCTACGTGGCTGTCTGAGAAAGATGGGGGAGAAACCGGACCCTTTCATCCACCCAAGATTTTGGGTCGGGTTATAATCAGGACCCCATCCGTTCGCAAGAACTGGCCCAACTCGCGAAGGTGGCAGGCACGTTCCAGGTCGGTGTTCGTAACCTTCTGTGATAGGCCGTCCAGCTTTTCTTCTTCTTCTTCACAACGTGGCCTATCATTGCGAGGTGGATAATACGGTCCTTGTCAATCCAGCTTTTTTAGGGGTGGGTGACCTGAATGGTGACTTGGTCCTGATCCAACCAGCTTTCCACTTTGGGCATATCCAGCCTTCGGTTCTTCTTTCTTTATTTTTTCTTCTTTAATAACCATTACATGCATTTGTTTCTTCGAATCATGGTCGAAACCATGATCCTTCCTCGGACTATGGTCACCTACACCATAGTCCAAGCTGGCTCCAGCTGGGGCATAGTGACAAGCACTATAGTGACCGGCATCATAATCACCATAATCCTGACCAGCTCCAGTAGGAGCCTCCAGGGGAGTAACTTTTCTTTAATGTCGACCTCGTACTAGTACTCCCCAATCCGAGTCGACCATCGCATCCTTCCATCTTCAGCAGCATTGGGGGCAATATGTCTTCCCCCAATGCTTAACAAATTTGACAGGTTTTGGTGTTTCGCCAACTAGGGACTCGCGGTGATATCCAGGGTCACCAAGAGAACCGGGCACGCGCATCATTGTGGTGTAGTCGCTCTTAGAAATTCTTTCTGAGATGCGAACACCACGGGGAGTCCCAGATGACTGACTGTCGTAGGGGGTACTCCGTCCATCCAGGTCTTGGTCCGAGCCAGCATCCAGCCGGCTCGATCGGTCACTTCCATCACCTTGGCTGTGACGACTTGGATGATCCATGTTCTGTAAAGCTCACCTTGTGTACCCGTCAGCACTGGCGGTTACGCTCTCTTGGTGGACTCTAGAAATTAAAAGTCCGTAAGATAGGTGGACGAGGGTTAGGACTAGGGTTGCTCCTGGGCGGAAATATTCATCGGGGAGCAGGCTGGCGTTATACTTGAAATTTGTATACCGCAAAGGCTGGACCGAAAATAATCGATCGGCCATCTTAACCAAAGATAATAAAGGGGCAACTCCAATCTTATGTGTAAATAGGGAATCCAAATAATACTCCACAATCTTCCACAGTAAGCCAAAACTTCACCACACTTTCCAATAGAACTAAACCATGTTCCAAACACGGGCGACTTGAGCTGAGTATAAGTTGCACGACGATTCCCGGTCAGGGGACTTTCGGTGGGGTCCTTCAATATTTCCCGGGTAAACCAATAGCAGCTAGTCCATTCATTTCTGCGTACTCTTTCGGTGTCCATACTAATTCCAAAGCTGGAGGGCCCCTATTAATATGGCCGACTGGCACCAATGGTGTACAAACAGTTATTGCCGACAGTCAACGGATAGGTTTCGCTCTAGTATGTCCCTTTAACATGCCAAACACGACGTTCCATTGAAAAGTATTTGTAGAAATCCGCCGTATTCCCAAATCTTTTATTGGCCAATCGGGTTGTGTCATGAATTTAGGTCTCGCAAAAGGTAATGTGGATGCTTCTACGATCTATGAGTTTCCGTTTCCGTGCCACCAAAAAGCTCGGGCATTGCATCATACAATTTGTTGTCTCCTAAATGGTTTTGAATCGTGATCACATTTCCCACTTGTACTCCTTTGATATATTTTCTATAATTAGGCGAGGTAAGCATAGTATTACATATCTTTTAATTTTTCTTGCACTTGCGTGGAAGGCCCAAGATCCTGTTGCAACAACTTTGTAAGTTAGTTTCCTTGGTTACTTACGTACTGTATTGTGAACTCTGGTCTGGTGGGGTCGTTGAAACACATACAATGACCCCACCAGACTGTCTATACCTGGCTGTATCGTTTGTTTGGCTCTAATAGCCAACACGTCGCTTCTTTCACCATTAGGGTACCGGTATCGATATTAAACCTAGCCCACCTGCTCCTCTATAGATAAATAAAGGCGATATCTTATGCAGTATTCTGTCCTCTTCCGTCTGTTTTCCCATATAAACTTTTTCACTGTATCTATAAGCTTTTTTAAGGCCACTGGTGACACCCGGCAATTTTTTGCGTAAACAAGATAGCGGTATGACCACTGCGTTGAACTATTGCACCCGCTTTACCACTGAGTTACCCCTTTTGTTTCCGCTAATAACCTTTGTTTAATCGCTCTGATCCGAGCTTCGGTTTTTGGGTGTTAACGGCATCACAACAACTTGATGGCCACGGTATCTGGTCATTTCATTTTGTTCTAAAACCGGTAGGTTCTACAAACTTCCTGTTGTGTAAAAAATAAGTATTGACATTTGGAGGGTTGTACATATAACCCAGATAAAGTTCAAAAACGTTTTACCATCTCCATGGCTCTTCCAACTTATTCTGATTTGGTAAAAAAGATTGTTGGATCGTCAACAAAGGCGGAGAACTTGTGTGCATGTTCAGTCTCTTCTCCATGTACTGTCTTTTCTGTGATACCTTGATTTTGAAGTAGTGCTAATCCCAATGTTTCTACTGCGAAAATATAAAGCAGTAAAGCTAATGGGCACCCTTGACGTACACCAGAGCGCACTTGCACGGATAACCTAAAATTTATCAAAACTGCGTGGTTGTCCCAGTGTGGAACCGTTTAATAAAATCGATAAACCCCTCAGCAAACCAAAGCCTAGCTAGCAATGCTAAGAGATAAGACCTGTCAACAATATCATAAGCTTTTGCAACGTCCGATAACACAATTCTATCGCTCGAAAGACTGAGTGGCAGATGCACTCTATGCTCGTAGTAGCTCTAACATCATCACTACTGACCGGTTCATTTCTCGTTCGAATACAAATCCCTGTGTGCCCCCTATAAGTCTACCCACAAACGTTTCTAGTCGCATTACGAGCATTTTAATGGAAATCTTGTAACTAGTCTGGAGCAGTGATTGGGTGATAGTCCATGACATTGAACGAATCTGTTTTTTTCCTTAATGAAATTATGATTTCTTGAGAAAAAGGATGCAGAAATCTACCTCTACCATTATGTCATTTACTGTCTTGAGGAGAACCAAAATTGATTCCAGCTCAAAATCATTGTAATCGTTATTACGCCCATCCGAACCTCCATTATTTTGTCTCTCTATCCTTTGAGTGCCAAATGTATCTATGGTTCTGTAATCCACACTATTAAGTTCTTTTTCTCTCTAAATTTACTCTTCTCGTGGCGGGTATCGTCATGAAATTATCAAGCGACCCGGACAGTCGTGATTCTAGGACTAGCCAATGGTTTCCCCCAGTATTGACTTCCATACGTGGGACAAATTTCTCAAGAATGGGTAAGTCATTTTCCGGCCTCTTTCCATTTGGAATATCAATTCGAATTAAAAGTTGGTTAATTTCTCAAATTGGACATCTTATGCTGATCTATGCAACCTACGTCCTTTCCGATACCATTTTTGTTTGCGTTATTCTTCTACTCCAATTGCTAGCAGATGCTTCTGATCTTCCGTCAAACCGTATATCGCTTGTTGTAAATGTCTGGATTTCCGCTGCCTCCTCCTGGACATTCTTTTTCTGATCGTTCTTATTGTGTTTTTCCACTCTAGTATATAGGATTCCCAATTAATATCTATATCTACTTGATGATTCAGCTTCCGTAAAACCTCCTGCCTAGCCCAATCACTGATTTTGGACTAGTCATATCCTTTAATCGGGTAATTTACTCGGTTTTGTTCCATCTTTTGAGTTGCTGGATCTCTCGATACAAGGGTAACTTTTTCATGGTCCGATTGGAATGGTGGGCTCCATACGTTTAAACGGTTTACCCGTCTATATAAATCCTCTTTGAGATAAAAATGATCAAATCCGGTTGGCACTGGACCCTCTCCAGAATGTGTAATGGGGACGTTCTTGTGTCGTATCGTTTCATAACGATTCTTGGATCGTCACTAAGTCCTGAACATCAAATTCTTCAACTAATTTGTAAGCTCAGTACACTCCGATTCTCTCCACGGTCACCTCTGAAGCGATCGAAGAGAGGCATTTCAATACAATTAAAATTTCCGCCCAGAATCCACTAATCATCAGTGGAGATTTCCATTAACGAGAAGTAGCAAAAACAATGCTTCTGCACCACCGATGTATCCGCTGGTGCATATATATATCATTATCTTCCAGTTTCCTATCTGGACCTCTATCACGCGTTTTACTCCACCACTTCTGTTGTCATGGTATTGCATCAGCTACCCAGAGAGAGAAGAATCCCTACCCACCCTTGTTTTGTGTCTGAAGTATTCCAATGCGCCATATGGTTGTCGAGTTTTTCAATTATCCATATTGATTCCTACATATTGGTTGTTTCTTTTGCTTCCTCCGCCGGCGTGAGATGCGTTTATTGGATCAGAATACACGCTGGTCGCTGAGGTATGGGAGCATCTCTCCGAGCCTGCAACCAGTTCCTCCGTGATCATTTTGTAAATCCTCGTACAATTTGTGATTTAATTCATGTCTACCCTTCCTTGGTTGTGGCAATCAGTTGCCGCCATAACTGGGAGTCCGATCTCCACTCACTTAGTTTTAATGTTCACTCTCTACTGTAATCATTCTGTTTTGACAATAATGAGAGCACTTCCAATTTCTCATTAATATCACCGCCTACCGAGGTGCCCTTAATACAGGAGGATGGGGAGACCGATCGATCCTCCCATCGTAATGCGTGACTGTTCACTTCCATCTTGGTTGATACCATTAAAGGTAGACTCGAAGACGTTCTGCATTACCCTCGCCAACTCCTCCCGCGCATTTGTTTTCTTTTCCACAATACGCCAGATGCATTATTTGTATGTCTCAACATCCTAGTCATTATTAACTCATCCGGATTATCATTCTCTCAAATTGGTGCCGCGAGGTTTGGATCATATATTATGGCACTGAGTATTTCAATGTCGAAGCACTGTCTCCTGTCCAGGTCAAAAAGACGTAGAAGAGTCTGTTTGCCATATTTCTGGCGCCTTAATATCTGCCAGTGCTGTTAAGGACACCTTCTTTATATTTCGCATCTGACTGCTAATTCCTTTCGTTCCCACGTCGCTAAAACGTACTGCTCGCTTCCAAATGTCCTGGGCCGAATTAGTCGCCGGGAAAGCCACTGTCGATGTTTCCTCCTCATCGCATGCCATAGTTAGGTTCAGTTGTCACTGCTCACTTGTTCTGATAACACATCCTGGTCTACTTGGGAAAATTCGTTATTCAACTTACGTTGTATATCATGTTTTTTTAAGAGTATAATCCTGAACTGGGTCAGGATGCAGTTTCTCCTTTGCTTTTTCTAAAGTAGATGTTGTATAAACAGTAGTAAATTGTTCTGCCCATCCTGTTCCAGTTTACCCCTTGGGGCTACAACATCGATCTAGCCCCGCTAATACCACTAGAGCGTCTCGCACGACCTTTGACCGACTGCACTCACTGTATGCCATCAAACCACCTTGGTCCTTAGCCCGTCGGACCCGATCAGCATAGCGAACCTGGCCCAAACCAGCTGACCTGATCCAGCCACGCTGTTGCACTACGCGTTAGCTTACATAGCCTCCAAAAGTTAGGACTGCCTTGCACAAAGGAATTGACGGAAGGGCACCACCAGGAGTGCGGCTGCGACAACACTCAGAGGCGGTGGTGGTGAAGTGGTTACAGTAAGGTGTCTTCGTATCTCTCAGCAGTTGTACGTTTTGCAGGTGGATTTGAGTCAGCTGTAGGTGTTCAGAATCCGCGTCTTGAGGAAACTTGAGGGTACCAGATGCGTCTACTACAGATGACTTCCGAACGGTCCTTTCTTCAGATCCAGATCCAGCTTTTCCAAAAATTATATGATCCAGTCAAAGAAAGCGTGATCCAAACCCGGGATCTCCTGGACCAACGAACCGACTCCATGGGAGTAATTCTGAAGGGCCAAGGAAAAGATTGTCCAAGCATATCAAAGGACTGTTAGATACCACGATCATCCAGCCATCCACCCCGCCATGGGCCTCGCCCATCGTGATTATTATAAAGTTGAACGGGTGGATATACGGCTTGTATCTTGTATTGCTTAGTGACTCGGCAGACTAAAATGGCGGTCTGCTGATTAACGATCTACTAGAAGATTAAACCGAAGTTCTGGGGTACTGTTTGCTGAGCATGGCTAGTGGATTTTGGGTGGTTTCGATGATTGACCGGGCACGGGTGATTTCAGCTTTTGTCACTCTTTTCGGGTTGTTCGAGAGGAACTGGACCCCCGGTCATTGAAGTCCTTCTTAGAATGATTACTACAGCCGTTTCATCAAAAGATTTGCAAATTACGCGGCAGTGTTGTATGTCTTGCGGGAAGTGGACTACCGAAAGTTGCGGTAGCCGGACCGGCAGGAGGGAGTGCAGGTTGAGTCATCTTTTTTGACCAATGAGAATGCGGGATTGCTGACCCCAGTGGACGACTATCCCAACGATCCGATCCCAGCCAGGCCAGACGACCATATGACTAGAGAAAAGGTGGCCTTTGAAATGCTAAAGGCAAAAATATCGACACACCGGTCCTGAAGCATTTGATTCTGAGAAAGTACCGGTGGTCATCATTAATGCAAACAAGTGAGCCATATTAGCTGCACTGATACAGCACCATGATGGTATATACTGCCCTGTGATGCTCACCTGCCGAGCCCTGAAGACAAATGAAATTAGCTATGGAGTACTGGAAAGGATTTTTTGGACCTGTTACGTATCTTGGATGTGTGCTACGCAATATTGGTATCCGGCCGATTAAGGTGCTGTCAAGGCGATCGACCCTGTGTTGGCTCCTCACTAATAAATTAATTGATGATCGGCTGGGTACTGGGCTGCAATATTGTCGCAGTGGTCGTTGGAGGTCATTAAGTGCAACAAAGGAGAAGAAGAGATAATAGGGACATTAGAGGCCACCCATTACTTCGAGGGCGGGTGTGGAAGTAGCGTCGATCGAGATAGCCCCCACAAAACAGCCACGTCAGTTGATCACACTTAGTGATGATTGGATCTGGGCAACGCACAGCGATACTCAACAGTTCCCAGAAGTGGTCATGACTACATAAGATTCAATACGGCGGAACTCAAATATTGCAACTTTTGGAACCGCGACAAATTCTCCAATTGGCGGCCGGGTTGATTTGTTCACACGTGTTCGCGGAAAATTTAGCAGCATTGGTTGGCCGATTACAATCCAACTGATACAATCCTAACTCTGCTTCAGCGACATTTAAAAACGGTTCGATGTCGTCCAGACTACGCTTCCAGAATTGGAGCGATCGAAAAAGGAAAACCTGATACTTGAAAGGAATTGTTTGAATTCTTCCAGGCTAGACAAAATTTGCAATTATCGAACGGTGGTGAAAACCTACTGCCAAAGCCAGGCCCTGATGGGTCAGACCAGTACTAAGGGCACCGCAACGATAATGCATAATTATCATTCCTACTTCAAGCTCAATTCTACGGATATTTATACGAAATATCGTCTGTTAAATGATATGGAATATGTTCCGGACAATAATAAAGATGGAGGTATTGATAGACATTTATCGCATATAATTCTCAGTCAAAATGTACGCGGGTTCGCGCACAAAGATGTACTCGCCTGGATGTCAGTGTGGAAGAAAGGATACCCTGAGCAACCAGCCCAGGTTATCCTACTACAAGAGACCCATATAACTACATCTAAAGAGTGTGAAGAAGTGTCACGACGTTGCGCTTTACTATGGGGGCAGTTGGGTTAGCACAGGGATCTATCCTATTGGAGCATTTTTCCAAAAAAAAGAGGAGGGGTCGCGATATTGTTGAATCCTACAATTGCCGAAACAATTATACCATGGAAGCGGGAAAAGTGGTCAAACCGCCTAATGGTATTAAAATGGAATGACTCAATTATTATCAATGTCTACGGGCCATCCAGTGACACTTAAAGACGTGAACTTTTTTCTAATGAGTTACGACAAATTTTTTTGCGAAACCCAGAAACTGTTTTATAGGTGGAGATTTCAATTGTATCGAAAATGCAGCTTTAGATAGATTAGGGGGCACACGTTCAACACGGCCGGAGAGTAATGCTTGGCAGAGAATCTTGATGGAGTAGCAGTTACGGGACGCTCGATTTTTGATGGTTTCACCATTGGAAGAGTCTCACCTAGATCCGCATGAGTACTTTACGTATTGGAGAGGGGGCAAAGCAAGCCGTTTGGATCGTTTTTACGTTTCGGGAGACTGGAAAATTGGGTGGTATGGGTGGCGGTAGCGCCCCCTCCGTTATATACTGATCACAATCAAGTATGTATCTACTTAAAAGACCCAAGTGTATCTCGAAATTAGACACAGCTCGACGAATGCCTTACCCGTTCCCGGGATCTCAGAAGGATGACATCCGAAATACGATTTGGAGCGATTAACGACAATTTCGGCACGTTCAACAGCGGCAACAAATTGGGATAATTGGGTGGATTTATGTCGAGATATCTTGTATAAAATGAGGAAAAAAATAGCCAAACGCAGAAAGAAACGAGTACATCAGTTACGAAGAACGGTGAGTGAATGTGCGATGACGAGGAAGCACATCGTCCAAGCCATTTCACAAATGGAACGTATGTTTCGCCTCGGAGTCCGATTACGCAGGTCGGCGGCAGACGTAAGATGGCTTTTTAAGAGGGAATCTGTGTGGGAGAGGGATCAGACGGTTACTAAGATCGTGGGAACACCAGGTCATTCGTTCGCGGAGGATCTTTCCATTCCTGATAAACTCGCGGCAACCTGGAAGCAGATATTGGGATGCAGTCACAGAGATGTGGGAAGTCGAGAGCTATTAGTGGATATTTACGACAGTTTATGACGATTCCAGAACACAGAAAAGTTTCAGAATTTCAAAACGTGGAGTTGATGATGGAAAAAGATGTGGAGTGGGCTATTAAAAGTATTGATCGTAGAAAAGCTGCGGGGCAGGATGGAAATGACTTTTACAAGGATTTTACTTCCGTCCTCTTGGAAACCCTCACGAAAATGTTCAATGATATATTAAGAGGGGGAGAACCTCATCGCTCCTTTCTGAGGCAGTCGTCATACCTTTACCAAAGAAATAAGATTCTAGCAATGCTCTGGATTACAGACACATCTCACTATTAACCACCAGTTACAGATTGTTTGCCGAATTTATTACTAGACGCTTACAGAAGTTTTTGGGAAATTTTATCGTAGACACCCAACAAGGATTTGTTTCAGGTCGTCGTATGGATAAAGCATTTATTCTTATGAAGGCAGTCTTCGAGAAATACAAAACTCAGATGAAAGTGTCCGCTGCAGAGAGTGCGGGTGTCTTATTTTTAGATATCAGCAAAGCGTACGACACAGTGGACAAGAAATATCTTTTCTCAGTACTGCGATTTTTTGGATTCTCGATTGAGTTTGTTGCATTGATGAATCGGCTGCACACGGGGACGTCCGCTGAATTTCTTGTCAATAACTAATTTTCAGCCCCTATTCAGGTTAAGTCAGGTATTCGACAAGGCTGTCCTTTAGCCCCGCTATTATTCATTCTTGCTGTCGAGCCTTTAGCGTTGGCTCTAAATCAGGAGACAGGATTTGAAGGGGTACAACCCTTGCATAGTGACACTTCTTATCAGCATCGTTTTTCGGCATTCGTTGATGATTCGACAGTGTTCCTGAGGCACGCAGACCAGTTACCGACGGTGCTAGGAGTAGTCAGACGTTTTGGAGATCTATCGGGCTTACAAATTCAGCCGGCTAAAAGTAAATTTGTGTTTCTACACTCAAATTATGTACCAGAAAAACGGTACAAGTTATCGGTATTACTGGCTGGGGACACGATACGGTATCTCGGTTATTATTTCGGATGGGCGGATTTGGAAACAGTCGACTGGGCACTGAGAATTCGCTGTGTTCAGAGGAGATTGGCGATAGCGATGACAGGCGGCACGTCGATAATGGATAGGGTCCAACTATTTAACGTAATTGCAATACCATCCATTCTATTCACAGCTAGAATGTTCGAAACACCAGCGGAAGTTTTACAAGACCTGGTTAACATGCAGAAGGCATTTCTATGGTGTAAACGTACGAAGATCGAGATAGGGAGACATAAAATATCTCCGACCTTACTCTTTACTCCACATGCGGTTGCTGGGGTCGGGCTCATATCTATACCCGTGACTTTAAGGGTCCAAAGATTAAAGCTAGCATGGCAGTGGTTGCGAGCGGCAAGGGACATTTATCAACAAGCGTGGTTAGACCTCGTGGGGATCAAGCCAGGTGAGGGGGCTGAGCAAATATTGACAGGGAGTTAAAGTTTGTCAAGCAGGACGCAATGTTGAGCCAGGCATGACGAGAAGCCTTAAAAGGGAGGCCATGGAATGGTTAGGTCCACGACGTAGCGTCAGTGAGCAGCTGGAACGGTACACAGCCTCGGTATCGGTGTTTGCTGCGAGGGGAGCGCGGCTGGTACCGGAGGAACAGTTCGTAATCAGTCTAGAGACGGATGACTATGAACACCATAAGTTACTGCCGAGTCACATGGTGCCCTTTTGGGGGACTTTCTGCTGGGCATTAAATCCCTGGATTCGAGAGGAAAGGGCAGTGGAATTAGGGGCGAGGAAATACGACCGGATTCCACTAACAACGATTCGAAACTTACGGATATTAAGACTAACGTCTACTTCGTATATGTGGCAGGTCCAAGGTGTGGATGGTAAATCGCATACAAGGGCGAAGATAGGTCGATGGATGTGTGCCGTGATATTAGCTTCACCTAGAGTGGATGTGGGACACTACATTGGGGAAACTCCCCCGATTAGTATCTGCGTAGGGCCAACATCGTTGGAGGGGTTTACCTGGACACTCGAATCCTCGGGACACATCATTGGGAAGGGATGCAACAGTCAGGAGAGAATAACAGTGCGTCAACAAGCGGATGGAATTTTATGGAAGTTGACGAGTTGTACTATGACAGACAAAGAAGCTGAGCAGGAGTTACATGAAAAGATTATTGTCTTTCAGCCCCATCCAATATTACATCTGATCGATTGACAAGCAGAAGAAACGACTCGTATTTGGAAGATTTGGCCGAAATTTTGCAGGTCATTCAGGCAGAACATTTAGGCAGATGTATAAACATGGTGTCGCCCCACAGCTGCCCTCTTTATTAGACAAGTGGAGACGGAAGTGCGTTTCAAGTAATTGGTGGGCCATGGTACAGGATGTAGAACCGTCACAGGTATGGGAACATGAAAACATGTTGACTAACTACCAAGTGTGGGTACAGTTTCGAGTGGTGACCATGCAACTAAACACATTCTACTTAAGAGAGCACGGGGAACAGAGATGTGTGATTGACGGGCGGTGTACAAGCGAGTATACTGGAGTTAATCATATTTTATGGGAATGTGAACGAGCACAAGACTTTTGGAGGCGATTAGTACAACAATGGCAAAGAGAAGCCATCACAGACCTAAAACTAGCTCGTTTCCAAGAAGCAATAGTAACACGACGAGCGCCGCCGATCGGGGAGAACATTAAACGGGCGATGATGGACAAACATGGTTGGTATAACGATACCTATTGCGAGGTATTTGACCGGCTCTGGAAAGGTGTCTGTGGAATTGCGACAACATGGATGTGGCAATTGCGGAATCAAGTGGTATTCCAAGGACAAGTTAAGACTGCTTTCGACCATTTAGAATGTCTGTGGCGGCAATGCAGAGCTCAAGTGGAGGCAGTGGTGGAATGTGAATCTAAAATGCTTGAAACAAGAGAAGATAGGATCCGACTGAAGATCAGTGTAAAGTGCTTGTTCGACCTCACCCCAGCACCGGATCAAGACTTCCAGAGTCGACAACATGAGAGATTGTGTATGACGTCTGTCAGGAACACTACCATGATAACTGAGCCTAGATTACATACTAGATTTCATAAGTTCATAGTAGCTAATAGCTAACACTAATTAGACTACATTTTACTAATGATTATGTATACGCTTTTCGCCGGATGTATATTGTCGCAACAAAACCATTACCCTGATGTATATTGTCGCAACAAAACCATTACCCTGATACTAGTATCCGGATTGATTACGTATATACGACAATTGAGTATGGTAAATTCAGTATAGCTCTAATATATGTATGGTTCATGTGAATACGTGGAGCTTCCTTTCCCAGTTCTATACTCTGAATGCTAATCTCACAAGGCTCGATATCGAGCGGCACCCTCGTGCCATCTAGTGAGGACTCCAACTGTTGGAGATGAGTGGTAAGCTGACCTCAAACCTCACGAGTCGTCCGACTCAGTTGACAACGGTTTAGCAGACTGCGACGAGGAAGAGGGATTGGAAGATAAATGGCCATGACGTTTGTCGACTTTGCTGGGGAGTTGCTGATTGTGTATATTTCGCATTTTTCCATTTTGTTCATGTCCACTGAGTATGGTAATGTTTTTTGTCACTGTCAAAATAGATTAGGTCAAGTAAAACCAGGCTGCATTTAGTCGGCTTTAGAGGTAGCCCTTAAAATATTTTACGAAGTATGATAATTTTTTTTAATCACCGTATTATTGATTTGGAAAGTTATTAATTTAATCGTGTCGTCGAATTGGATTTATCTACTGCAATTAGCAGTCATCCAATCATTTCTTTCCATCCTCGATAACTTGCAATCAGTAGGAATTTTAAACATTCTTCTGGACGTTCTTATCGTATTCGAGACTCCAACTGCAGCGTCTCGATGAAATATAAAAATCAGTCGTTACTGTAGACGATGTGCTCAAGAACAACTAAATTCGTACCAGCCTGAAAAAAGTGTACTTCGTATTATTGTTTTTGTTACAAGCTTCCATCATGCAGTACGTTCGACTACATCAACATGCCTGCAAAAAGGCAGCAAAAAAAGTCGATTCCACAATCGCAGCATTTCTTCAATGGCAGTTGTCGTGATCAAATCCAGCACAATTACCTCAATTTCACGAGGACATGGCAATATGCAGTGGATTTTACGAGTGGGTCTCTTCGATTATTTTTCTTCAAAGTCATATGACTAAACCATCCGTTTTAGCGATATAAGGTCAGTCCAGTCCCTGGTTATTATATCCGGACTGCTCGAGGTCATTGTTTTTCTGGATAGTATTAATACTTCTTTGTGCCTCGCAAAGTTAACATGTAACTTTAATAAAAACTTGACACGTTGAGACAAATAGTAACCTAATCACAAGGCTAGTGCATGAACACAAAAATAAGCAGCAGATTGCTTGACGAATTCATTTCTCAGAAAGTGCTCTCTTCTATCGTCTAGTCGGAAAGTTTTGGCTAGCAACAAGATAGTCACTTTTCAATAAACGGGATGGAATATAATCGCTTCACTATGAGCCCATTTAAAGAATTGAATCTTACCACCGAGGACCGTGCCAAGATTGTTGAAATCACTAATGCCATCATTGTGGAGAAATTTGAGGAATATGAAGAGCATTTAAATACTGGCAAGAGAGTTGATCTCTGTCGCTGGAAGAAGATCGCCAAGTCCGGACCCACGACTTCATACCTCGAGCGCAAATCGTCCAGTCTCAACTCGAAGCTACCGAATTTGCTCATGGTCGGGCCACTTCCAGGTTCATTGGATGAAAACATGTTTGGCATTGTCAATCCAACCATTGAGGCCATGCGGATCAAGACGTCGTACCTTAAGGACTTTAATGCCGCAGCTGTCTTAGCCACAATTATTGAGCCAACTGTCGATGATCCATTTCGATCGGTGGTAGTGAAATGGATGGAAATTGATATTCCACTTGCTTCCATCGGCATCGTTCGCAACCGTGACTACGTTTACATTGAATGTACTGGCATCATGTTGCTGCATAACGGCGATCGAGTGGGCTACCACCTCCTTCACTCCGCTAGTTTCCCAGAAGCACCGGAACTTCCGAATCGCGTTCGTGGCAACATGTCATTCTGTGGCATTTTCCACCAAGAAGCACCCGATCAGACGGATTGTCGTGGAACGGGCATCATGGACCCAAGTGGAGATATGATTCGGTCCATGGCTATTGCCGGGATGGTGCAGGCAACGATGGCGGGGCTGAAGTACTCGTATTGTGGTCAAATGAAAAAACTGGCCTGGTTACTGGAACAGAGACAGATGGCACCACGTGAAATAAGTACACCAGCGTCCAGAGCGTTTTGTACCACGTGTAGGAAAGGTGTCAAGAGTTCGAGATTTGGAGGGCTTGTCCAGACATGCAAACTCTGTTTTAATGCATTGTGCCACTCGTGCAAAATATCCAAAACGTTGAGTTTTATCGCACCGGATCTCACGCTAGTGCAGCACAAGATTACGTTCTGTGCCAAGTGTTTAGTCGAGGCGTCTCAAATGGACACTCAGGAGGCTGCTCGTGAACAATTTGTATACAAGAAGCCGCTCCGTTTTCCCATGACTGGATTCACGTCTATCTATGATTCTAGCACATGTTCAGAAAGCACAAGGACCGGATACTCTAGTTAGATGGATGCACGTATGATTATATTACGCTATCATATTCGATGCATACATGTTTCAGAGCATTGCATACTGTTTTTAGTCGAAAACGCAATTCCAGGTTCAGTACCACATCGGTTAAGTTCATCTAAAAAAGTTGATTTAATAGACTTCCTATGTACTGTTTGTTAACCGTAAAAGGCACGTGATGGTTTGCAAATTTGTTCATTTCTTACTCCTCTACCACTCATATGCCCATCCGTTCCACTGTTAGTTCTTTTTATGCATTGAATAATGACACCAGACCAAATCATCAGAGCATCGCTGTAACCGATGTAACGGATGTGTGATAACAGCCGTTAAGTGTGTCAACAACTTAAATGTTGAATTCTATCCGGTAGGACAAGGAAGGGTAGGGTAATGGTTCTGTTGCGACGATACAAAGAGTATACATTTGTATACATAATCATGTGGTCCACTTGTCACACGCCTTGATTATGTAAACGCTTCACATAATCACGCCGGACCCCTTTTGTACCATATATACCGTAAAATGCATGTCAAAAGGCGACACCTATGTTTCCACGGTACTACCAAACCCTGTCAAAATTGCTGTAGTCCAAGCACTCGTAAAAAGTCACAGTGGGCAACCCAAAATTATGTTCAAAATACCAAACTTATGTGTAAAACACTAAACCTTTGTATGCGTGACGTGAGGTTCGGAGTGTGTATCAAGTTATTCGACACGTAGAAGCACTGTCTGACCATAGGCAAGCTTAGGTTACCTCCGCGTGTCTCTATATGAGAGGACGCGCAATGGTCTGGATCAGGATGACTCGAACCTACGTTAGGATTATTCCTTAAATAAGTTAAGGTAATTTAGCTTTTACGATTTGCGTAAAAGCTGATGTGTAAAGTTTTAGCTCTTAATAGTAGGCCCCGCCTATGAGTGGCAGTCGCCTATGACATGCATTTTAGGGTAGGTTCATTGTGCCATTAAATATAAAAAAAGCGAAAACAGTCACGGTCGTAGAGATGTTGAAGGATAGCTCCAGTGGGTTAAGTGATCATCTTGGCGCGCTAAAGCATGGAAGCATCAGAGGTCGCCGGGAAGGACTCTGTCAATGATGTGGGAGGCGTGTGTAATTCAAACAAAGAAAAGGAGTTGCTAAACAGTGGTATTCAAAATAAAGCACTGGCGAGATTTTAAATATGAAAAAATTGATGTAGAAGTCAGCATCGACTTTTTGGTACCTATTTTTGGTTTCATAAATTGCTTTCCTGCGTCGAACTCGGTCCACATACCGTTTTCATCAGAGTTTAGAGAGAACTGATTGACACTCCAATGGGGTGCCATTCCCACTACCGTAATCTGCCAGTCTTAAGCGTCTTCAAAATGCTGAAGTGGTTAGGTTACAGTTTTTGCAAGATAAAAATTACGCAAATAATTAGCTCATTTAGGAGTAATTTTAACAGAGTGACTCCGTACAGAAATCATACTAACTTAACGTTAGAATTACACCAAGAATTTCTTCCTCAACGCATCGCACCCCGCACTTTCGAATCTTTTTGCACGATATCTTTACAACGAGAAGCCAAAATATTCCTCTACTGAAGGGCTGGATCGCAATTATACGCCACGCACGTGTCGCTAGTGTTGGAATTACGAGTTGATTTTTGATGAAAATGAAATTCCAGGTTAGCAAAACCGCGTGGACCACTGCATATAAATTTTAGGTTACAAAGTACGAATTAGCACTTAATAACTTAATAATACATTTTATTACATCTTTTACTCACAACAACACAAGCGACTGACTTCTGGTGGTAGTGCGGTGCGGAGCGCCTCTACCTACTGATTCAAGCACTAAGTAGAAAAACAAGGTCGCCAGTAATTTCTGACCGGATTGCAGGCACCGGGCGCTACATTGCTGGTGCCTGCTACTTTACGCAAAAAACTACTTTTCCTACAGGTTATGAGCCCAAGGAACCACGGGCTCTGACCGCATTTTTTTAAGCTACCGAAAGTAAATTGTTTGTGGAGTTTTTTCATCTCGCTCGAAGTTTTACGTTTTCGTTCGGTTACTGGAGAATATTTTTGGTTTTCTCGTGTGGATTGTTCCTGGTGTTACGACTACGGGCAGGTTTTTTCTGCTAATTTTAAGTTTTTCACGCTTTCACACTAAAAGATGGATGAAGAAAAGGCCGAAAAGGCCGATACGAATATGGATACGATTCTGGAGTATCTAAAACGCATGGACCGGCGCCTCGAGGCAGTAGAAGAGGCGCGGTCGCAGGGTTCGGCTCCCAGCACGTCGCCAGGGTCCAATAAGGGCTCTGAATATGCGAGTGCTTTTCGGGACACCCTGAAGAACCACGGGCCGTTCGGGATGAAAATGACCCTGAACGACCTCGGTGGTGAAGAAGGCATTGGGCGCGGGGGTGGCATAAGGGGCGGTGAAGAGGCCTCACCACCGATGCAGGCGCCAGGAATAAACGTGCCGGGAATGGCAGCCGGGGCAGGAGTGCCGGGGATGGCGGCAGGCGTGGGTATGCCCGTGAATTTAGGTGGCAACCCGGTGGCAACTACAAACGGGGTTAAAATCCCAAGGTTAAGCTGCCAGAATTTCTCTGGAATTGAAATTTACCCAGGCTTAGGGTCGGGGTTCAAGCAGTGGGCGTATCTCTTTATCGAAGCCCTGGAGATAGCCGAAATTGCCTCCGGTTTCACGTGGAACGACCGGTTAAAAGTGAACAAGTTGGGAGAGCACCTGGAAGGGGTTGCCCTCAAGTATTTTCAGGCTAACATCGGTACCTGGTGGCAAGCGTCGCCGAATCTCATTTTTGTGCTGGAGCAAATGTTAAGTGCGTTCAAAGTGAACATTTCGCACTATCAAGCAGCACAGCTTTTCGCGGCCGAAAAGGACCCAAAAAGGTCCTGGACAGAGCATTTCCTGTACCTGGTTGCGTTGGCCCGTGAAAGCGATTCGAACGAACGCTTAATCGTGGAAAATATTGTCAAGTTTGCTGCCCCAAGATTGAAAATTGCGTTGATGGTGCGGTACAATCCGCTAAGACAAGACCATCTGCAGCACGCCCAGGAATTGATATCCTGGGCGCAAGAACTGGACGATGACGCTTACAGGCTTAAGCGACCGGGTTTTGGACGACCCGCAGTAAATTTGGTAAATGAGCAGGGTGGTAAACGTGTCTGCTACGGTTGTGGACTCGAAGGGCATATAAAACGGAATTGCCCGCAACAAGACACCAAGAAGAGCCACCACAGAAACGAAAGGCGCGGGCGGCAGGGCCCAAAGGATAACGAAAGACGCTTTGTGCTGTCTACAAGTGAAAATGTGGAAGAACAGACCGGAAAAACAGTTTTCGGTGATGACTTGTGGATTGTGGACAGTGGGGCGAGTCGACATCTAGTTTCAGACGAAAGTCTTTTGGAAGATGCACGCGATTGTGGTCAGGAAGACGCACTAACTCTCCCAGACGGTGGATCGCTACAAGTAACTAAGGTTGGGCAAGTCACACTGCACGCAAGTGGCGCCACTGCAAGAAGCGCCAAGATCACGCTTACTGAGGTTTATTTTGCGCCAAAACTGGCAAAAAATCTCATATCCCTGGGTTGCTTACGAAAGAAGGGCTGCATTTTAAAAGATAATGGAAAAAGAATGGAGTTATTTTTTCGAAATCAAGTCTTGTTTGATATTGAAGTTTATGGTTCTGTTTTTGTGGCTCATTTACGTGCAGACAAACCATTGGATTGCAGTAAAACGTTCACAAACATGGTTATGAACGTAGCCCAAAGTGATGTAGGGGACGAAGTGCAAGAAGGCACCCTACATCACTTCCATGCACGGCTAGGGCATATTCCTACGACGCGGTCGAAAAACTGGCCCGAGACCCGAGGTCAGGCATTAGAATTACGGACCATTCGCGTCCTAATTGCCTGACCTGTGCAGAGGGTAAGGGATACAAGACCAAACAACCAAGGCAAGACTCTGGAAAGCATGCGCCAATTGATCGCGTGGGTGGGGTGATATGCAGTGATTTGAAAGGCCCAATAACCCCACGCGATCGGCGTGGAAACAGATTTCTCGTAGTGTTTGTAGATCACTACAGCAATTACGTGCGAGTTTTTGCGGCACGAACGAAAGACCGTGCCGCAAAAATGTTTGAACATTTTTTGGTTTGGTTTGAACGCGAGTTCGACTGTCGAATTCACGTCCTGCGTACTGACGGCGGGGGTGAATATCGCACGGTTGATCTGTTCTGCAAACAGACGGGCGTGCGGCGCCAAATTACCGAGGCAGGTACACCGGCCTCAAATGGCAAGGCCGAACGGATGAACCGGACCATTTTTAACATGGTCCGGTGCATGATCTTTGGGTCGGGTGTGCCCTTAGTTTTCTGGACGGAGGCGGCGGAGTATGCCACGTACATACTCAATCGCAGTCCGACCAGAGCAAATCCTGGAAGGGCACCCCCGATCCAAGTCCTGACTAAGAAACCGACGAATATTGGAGATATCGTGGTTTTCGGATCCCCGTGCATGGTGTACAGGGACCCGCGGTCGAAGTCGCTGGCGAAGCACGCCGAAAGGGGCCTGATCCTAGGAAAAAGTGACGAAACGAAAGGTTACAAGGTTTTGCTGATCAAGGATCGGGTCGTGACGACCACAAGACACGTCACTCAGATTGAAACCCTGAGTGACGCTGCAAACCAACAAATTGCAAAACTATTGGGCGACCCCGAGGAAGAGGCACCCGTATGTGAAACGCGCCCGAAAATTGCAGAGGCTAAAGAGGACGGTCTGACCGGGCGTACCAAGGAGCGGAAACAAACTGGGGTGCGGAAATCGGGACGCAAGGTAAAGGCGACGCCGAAAGCAGCAGCACTCCAAAAGACGAAACAAAAGGGAAAGTCCAGGGACCCGGTAGGCACCTCGGAAGGAGACGGTACCGAAGGTGCCTCGGCAGAACGGGAACCGGGAGAGGTAACCCCGGTTGTTACAAGCGACCATGAAAGCAACTTTTTGTGTGCATTTGCGGCTGTAGAGTCGGGTACAGGCGAAAGTCGTGCAGCGGCATCTGAACCCGACCCTACGAGCTATTTTGAGGCCCACAAGGGCAAGTTGTCTCGTGAATGGAAAGGGGCAGAAGATGCAGAGTTACGGTCTTTGGAGGAGCTGGGAACCTGGAAGGTTGTACGAAAAAGAGAAGACAAGAAGCCCCTGCCCACAAAGTGGGTATACAAAACAAAATTGAAGGCCGACGGGACTGTTGAGCGCCGAAAGGCTCGGCTCGTAGCCCGGGGCGATCGTCAAATTTTTGGCGAAGATTATTTCTTTACGTTTTCGACCGTACTGGATCTAAACAATGTCAAGATGATTTTGATTATGGCAATTATCTGGAAGGTGCCTGCACGGCACGGTGATGTACCCAGTGCCTACCCGAAAGCGTCGACTGAAGAAGACTATGAAATACATTTAAAGGTGCCCAGGGGCATGGAAGTATCGAAAGAAAAACTCGAGGAATTAGGTGCGAGGACCGAAAATGACGTGGTCTTAAAGCTGGAAAGAAATCTCTATGGATTGAAACAGGCAGGGCGTCTCTGGTACGAATTGCTAAGAGACACCCTGGTGAAACTAAAGTTTATGCAGTGTCTCACTGACACTTGCATTTTTGTGCGAAATGACGACAGTGGTTCGGTGCTAGTGGGGGTCTATGTTGACGACCTACTAGTGACCGCCACTGATGAAAGTTTGGTCGAGAATTTCTTTGTGGAAATGGCGGCTTTGGAATTGAAAGACCTTGGAAAGGTCGAGAAATTTTTGGGTATGCGGATCGGAGGAGATCCGGAAAGCGGTTATTGGGTTGACCAAGAGTTGACGATAAACGAAATGTTGGAAAAACATGGTTTGAAGGACGCGAACATCGTGAGGACCCCGATCATGGAGGAAGAAGCTCCTGAAAGTTCGGACACACGTTTGACGACGATCAAGGATGGAAAATCCCCCACGGTTAGGGAATTTCAATCGTTGGTCGGCAGTTTACTGTGGATCTCACGGTGCTCGCGTCCGGATATTGCATTTGCGGTGCACAAGGTGACCCGCAGAACTCACGCACCTACTTTTTCCGATTTCAAGATGGCAAAACGGGTCGCAAGGTATCTGAAAGGTACAAAGACCCTCAAGTTACGTTTGAAACATGACGATAGCGAAGCTATGCCTGTGCGCATAGTTAGCTATAGTGACGCGGATTTTGCGGCTGACAAGGCCGACCGCAAGAGCATCAGCGCGAGTGTCATTTACGTAAATGGAATTGTGGCAGGATGGAGCTGCAAAAAGCAGGGAGCAGTTGCGCTCTCGACAGCCGAGGCAGAATTCGTGGCTGCCGCTGTCGGTGGAAAACAAGCGCTAGGAATAAAGGAACTACTTGGCGAGATTGGGATAAACTCGCGGGCGCCGATTGTCTTAAAGATAGACAATCAGGCTGCAATCAAGCAATTGTTGAACGAAGCGAGTGCTGCGAGCACGAAACATGTCGACGTAAAGCTGAAGTTTGTGAAGGACTATACGAGGAAGGGCAGGATGAGGCCTGAGCATGTTTCGAGTGCTGATATGGTGGCTGACCTCCTGACAAAAACATTGAGTGCTGCGAGGATTGACGAGTTACGAAACCAGATTGGATTGATTTGAAGTTTTCTCTATTGATTCTTATCGGTTGCGAATGAAACTAGTTGGCATCACTAAGCTGGATGGTATGGAATGAAGTTACGTACCTGTGGTGATGTGGAAAATTGCATGTGGTTGCATGGAGGTCCCGGAGTTTTGGAAGGAGTGTTGGAATTACGAGTTGATTTTTGATGAAAATGAAATTCCAGGTTAGCAAAACAGCGTGGACCACTGCATATAAATTTTAGGTTACAAAGTACGAATTAGCACTTAATAACTTAATAATACATTTTATTACATCTTTTACTCACAACAACACAAGCGACTGACTTCTGGTGGTAGTGCGGTGCGGAGCGCCTCTACCTACTGATTCAAGCACTAAGTAGAAAAACAAGGTCGCCAGTAATTTCTGACCGGATTGCAGGCACCGGGCGCTACATTGCTGGTGCCTGCTACTTTACGCAAAAAACTACTTTTCCTACAGTAGTCTCTTCGAGAGAACGAATTGCGTCAAAGTTGCTAATGCATGTGTTATGAGTTGGCAATGATTTGTGTTCGAGGCTCTTATTTTGCTAATTTTCACATAAGGGTGCAACAATTGTCGTAGTGAACGCAATGTCGGTGGCTCAGCGGCTTGCCAATGAATACAGCTTTTTTTTTAATCTTTCAAGCGATGGGAACGTCACTTAAGCTGAAGCCGAGCACCAGGCAGAGGGCGGTGATGATGCAAGCTCAAAAAGCTGGAGTGTATGCGCATGGTAATGAAGAACAAAGTTAAGACACTGTATCGTGGGGCTGTGACATACGAGAAGGAAAATAAGCTGGAGGAAGCGGCTGATAACGTTTAGGTGGCTTTGCTTCTTGCTCCGCAGAATCGCGCCGTCACCAAGCTCGATGAGCGCCTAAACGTTTTGCACGTTGGATACCATCGCGAGTCACTAGTGGGCGAAAAACCAAGACCAGTTAAATTTGTTGTGGATGCTGTGTTGGGTGCATTGGGGAAAGGCATATCGCCCCCAATGCTGCCGAAGATTTGAAGGATGCGATGGTCGACTCGGATTGGGGGAATATGAGGTCGACATTAAAGAAGAAGTTTCCCCCATTGAGGCTCCAACTGGAGCTGGCCCGGGCTAAAGTGCAGGTCACTACATTTATGTTCCAGCTGAGCCGGCTCGGACTATAGTGCAGGTCACTATAGACCGAGGAAGGATCATGGTCTCAACCATGATCCGATAAAACAAGTATGCGTAATAGATACTACCGAAGAAAAAATTAGAAAAAAGAAGAACCGAAGATTGGATACGACCGGAGTGGAAAGCTAGCTGACCCTGGTCCCGGTCACCTGTCTCATAATGCAGTCCATGTTGTGGCAGCTCATGATCGGCTATATTTCGAGGAGGAAGAAGAAAAGATGGATTCTCAACCATAGAAGTCATGAAAACCGATCTGGAAAGGACATACCACCTTCGATAGTTGGGTCAGTTTTTGCGGCCGGACGGGGTCCTGAAGGTTACCAGATCTAAATTTATAGATGGATTAAATGGTTCGTCTCTCCCCCACCCACCTCTGGTGATCTCTTGACCCTTGTTAGAGGACTGTTCGACCAGCTCAAACAAGTCAACATTAATACTGGTGCGATTTATTCGAACCAGTTATTTGACCGAAGCTGAAGGAGGCGTTCAGTGCACTACACAATTGCCTAGTGCCTTTAGTAGGTCGCGCCAAACCTCAGAAGATGATGGCGACCACTAAAGCCAACCCACTTTCGCCGGCCGCCCCACGCAAGGTGGTCGGAGGGCATTCTGGTTCCTCGCTGTACGAGTCAGCCCCTTCGGAGGTGGAAAATGAATTAAAAAAATAACATATATCTTATAACACACATATATATATAGGGATCGGTTATTCAGCCCCCACCCCAACTTTATTAATTACTTTGATTGGTCAGCCTCCACCACAAATGATTTGATTGGTCAGCCTCCACCACAAATGATTTGATTGGTCATCCCCCACCCCAAATAATTCTATTGGTCAGAATGTCTATATCCACTTCGCATTCATCTCACGGTTTCTAAAAATGTTGGACTTCTAAATCTACTGCTTCTGCATCTACTACTTCTACATCCACTGGTTCTATATCTACTCCTGGTGCTGCTTGTGCTGCCGTGTGCTCTTTACGGTTCACAAAACGTTGTCCAAGTTGCATTTGGCGAATCTGTCGAAAGCGCAAGAGAACAAGCAACATGTTGCTGCTCAATACCGTGAGCACGGAAGGGATATGGAGCGAGAGGCAAAGCAACAGCGGCAAAAGGACGCGGCGGAGAGCAAGCAAATCATACCGCCTGGAGCTACAAATCCAGACGTAGAACCTACACCGATCTCGATTGGGGGGCAAATTGCTGAAGATGATGGGATGGAAGCGTGGGGAAGGGCTGGGCAAACACAGTACAGGGATCTAAAGACTTCTCTTACAGCATCGGTGCATCTCTCGGACGCCAAAAGTGACAAAGAACGTCGCCAGAAATTAGCTCGAGCTTGGTACGATGCTGATAATACATACGACAAGTGTTGAATACATGTCAGTCACTTGCAAAGAAAGAAAATATGGGAACGTGGTAGTGTTGAATACTGATTGTTGCATTGAACGAAATGTAGCAGCGTGCGTTTTGTTCGCTAGGGCAGCTTGTGGACGGCTTTTTTGAGCAACGAATTCTTGTAGCCAGTGATTTTCTCATGGACTTCCTTGCCATATTTAAAAAGGCGGAATTCGCGGGATGACGCCAACGTCCAATTGATCCTTGAGCTTCTCGACATCCGGAATGGACATGTCGAGCTTGGCAATTGTCAGTCCAGTCCGCGATTCCTTTGAGTGAATGTGAAGTGGAAATGTGACATTCTGACCAATAGAATTATTTGGGGTGGGGGCTGACCAATCAATAAATTCGGGGGTGGGGGCTGGTTAACAACACAAGGTGGGGGCTGAATAACCGATCCATATATATATGAAGTAATTTTTAATCATTATATTATGGTTTTGAAGCACTTTTTATTTTTCAATTAATAACTTAAACCTCCATGATATCTTTGTAACGACCGGATTCATCCGTTGGCATCACACAACGTACGACACTTTGCATATAGTGGGCATGCATGTGGCAATTTCAAGCGTCCAGGTACCTGCGCTGAAGGAGGCCGGCAACCATGTGGAATGGTATACGCTTTAAGTATCCAACGAATAACCATCATCTTTCGACACCAGAATATCTGTCATGTAACTTACATGTAATATAACACGTGTAATGTTAGATCTTTTATCTTACGTGTAGGTCCGGGGGTGAATCGGAAGGGGTGCAGTCCCGCTACCTGTTTTCGGCGGAAGCCGGCCAGTAGTTTCGACCATAATCTGGGTCAGGTTAGCAGAGAGGTTCCCTTGCCCGGGTTGATCAGGACCACCTCAGACGCTAGTGCACCCACTGCGGGTCTATCAAGCATGATGACCAAAGCTGCTGAAAACGACTGACCAACAAGAAGTGCGAAAAGAAGGGACATCTGGCTGAACACTGCCTGTTCACTTGCAAGTCGTGTGGAGAGCTGTACGATGCTGAACTTTGCCTCATCGAAGAGTTCTACAACCAGATGAAAAAATGGTACAATGTCCCGGCCAAACATGCTGGAATGTAGCCTCCGTGGGTGGAAAAGATGTTAAACTAGATCGCTCGCTAGGTTGGAATCTGGTTCGAGCCGAGCGGTCTAGTTCTAGTATCTATGCATATGTCGGTAAGGAGGAGAATCGAGAAGCAAAGCAAAGCATAACGGACAATACATGTAAGTTTGACGATTACGTCACCCGATCCCCGGGCAGCAGGGCTGACCCTTACCTGGTAGACAATGTACGAGTGGATGATCTGAAGTGGTTATGGGGCTGAACTTATTGCCCGGTGAGTCGCGGATGTACCACTCGCCAGACAAGTCGTTCAAGCAAGCCAAGGCCTGCGGTAAGACACAAAACGAGAAGGTCACTATGCTTTTTAACTCTGGTGCAGAAGCCTTTATCATCGACACCACCTTTGCCAGGCCACAGACTGCCCAGGGCCGGCTAGTCGAAGCGGGAGCCCGAGTGGTACACCTGATGCAAGGCCCAGCTCCCATCGGGTGCCATCCGACACTTCCTGGACTTGGCCTGCCATCGAGGTCTCAGTGATTCGGCGTCGGGGCCACCTTTTCAGGCCCATCTAGAGCGCAAAGACGCTAGGATAACAACTGAACGGGTTGATGACACGTCGCTAACGATGATGATCTAGAGACCAAAAACGGGGTGATCACTGACTTAGCCGATGCAGCTTTACCATCTACCGGGATCCCTACGCGACTCAGGGTCGGGGATGCTTCCCGGTACCCTAAACTCCCTAAACTACCCCAGCCTTTGCTACCAGCTGCCCCACCTCCAAGGGACAGTTTCAGAGAGAGTAAGAGTAAGCGCAGATCCGTCTTAGCTCCGTCTCTCCCGACGCCTCCGGTCATCAAACGTCTCAAACGGTCCAGCTCCTCGGAAAAAGTCTGGCGTGAATGCAGACTGGAACTAGGTTCGGAACCGGACTCCTCCACCTCCTCGAAGGTGAATCATGGCCACGTACCTCCACGTTCAAATTCCGCTTCATCTGACCCCCCCCCTCCCCCCGGTGATCCAGGGGATTTCCCCTCACGACCCCCGAGGACCGTCGACTGCCTCCTCGGATGGTGAACAGAAGAATAGCCTAGCCAAGCAGGGTGAGGTTGACGAAGTCACCTCTGAAGATCTCGAAGGCTGTCCTTACCTGGACGGGTTTGAGACTGAGGATCTAGTCGTGGACGTACACGAACCTTCTCCATGGTTCCCCCGCCGTCAACCTCTGAGACTGACTTGCGTGCGGCCCATCCCTGGTCCGCGAATCAGCTAATGAATCTGTGTATCGACTACCTCACTGGTGCTCATATTGCTCGATTCTTGTTCTGTCCGGCTTTTTGGCTCTTTCCTCCATCTGTACGGACGCCCAATATTTTGGCTTGGCGGTAACCTGGTCAGAAGCCAGCCGCTAGATGCGATTCTGACTTCGCGGCCCTGGAAAGTACTATGCCCAATATTAGGTTTCCCCGTAATGGTTGGTTTTCCAAATTTCGTTGGGCCATAAAAAGCCTTCCTCGACCGCCATCGCCAATCTGTGGGGGAGCCGATTTCCAAATACATAACCGAAGTTGTGGGGGGAAGTCGAATTTCCACTAGCCCGGGAAAAGGGAAATTAATAAAAAGTGATGGTACTTCTGCACAATTAATTCAGAAAATTGATACTAAATATGCTCGAATAAGATTAAATTCCGATTAAGATTTGTAATTTTTTATCATCTAATTTAATAGGACATTGTGGAATTTTATTTAATATTTGTGAAATAATTCGAATAGATTGACGCATTTCTTCAGTTCTAATTAAATAACGATCATAACAATCACCATTTGTACCAACTGGTATATCAAATTCGAACTGATCATAAATTTCATACGGTTGTGTTTTTCGTAAATCCCAAGAAATACCTGATCCACGTAACATTACACCACTAAAACCTAAATTTAAAGCATCTTTCGTTTAAACTACACCAATATCTACTACCGTTGATCCTGATCTGCGTCAGGATCGAATAAATCATCACTATCATGGATGATCCGGTCCTCGCGGTCTTCTGATCAGTCGTCAAGCACGATAGAATCCATGTTAAGTTTTATCGTATCTTTTGTACCCATTCATATTCGGTGGTTACACAAACTCAGGTGGACTCAAAATGGGGAAGAGTTTTCGAATCAGGTCGGGGGAATTGGCCTCATTGAGACAGGGGTGTTCTATGGTGGAAAGCCTCACCGGAGGATGGATTTAAGGGTTGTATAACGGGACAGTACCGTTTAGGTCTGGTCGGGATTCTTCAACCGACCGGACCAACCAATAAACGGGAAATAACCAAGAAATCACGAAAAAACTCGATATAACCACAATTTTCCCCAGTAAAACCAAAGCGTTATCTCCTCAAAACCTTTTCAATTAATTAAACGTGTTCCAAACACATGGGTCTTCCACAGTAAACTACAACGTTACCGCCACGAAATCTTTCCAATTAATAAAAATGTGTTCAAAACACGTGCGCGTGAGGGGGTGAGGATCCGTCGGGGGACTTACGGAAGCAAAAATGCGTATATGCGCGCCTTAACCGGGAATTATCTGGCTAAAACGGGACTTGAAGCGGCCGGTTCCTACTGCCGCCTTGGGGCCTCGCTTCTTCGCTCTTAGGGGCTCTGTGCTTCCAATGACCGCGACACGTGGCGGAGCGACTCTTTTCTTGAGGGGTAAATTCAAACCTGCTTTTATATGCAATATCTAATACCTAATGTACCATATACCAACCTATGTGACCCACCTCATACTTCAATCTTGACCATCTTGTCACAAAGTTGTCCTGATACCACCATAGGCCAGTTTTCAACGCTTCGACCTGGTCCGTACCACTTTAGAACGATCTTCAGCTGATCCCGGCCTGGTTTTCGGTCGATATTCAACCAACCCGATTTTTGGGTATCTGCTCGAAACCAGCTTAGGATCGGCTTCTTGGGATACTCTGTATCCAACTCCAGCACTAATCTTGACTGGATATCTTCTATTTCAGTACCTGGAACCATCTCCGAATCACCTCAAGATCGATTCGAACCACCTCGGAATTAACTAGAAATCAACATCCTTTGCTTGCTCAAACCTGTCCACAACCACCAACTTACGTTAAACTCGAGAGTCGGTTCGAAATCGATCTTTCGCTTGAGGTTGGACTTGACCCGATCTTTTAATGCCGATCGGGGTCGGTTTTGCTGACCCTCGCAACTTGTTTCAGCCGATATATCCCATGGTAGCCCACCATCTTGTACATATACGCTTGATCAAGCATGTCTTCAGGATGGTTCGGCTCATTTAGCCAGTTGGCAGGAGTTCTCCCCTCGCGTTAATTGAAAACACTTCGACCACCGATAATCGGCTCCAATAATAATACTCCGCCGTAACCACAGTACCAAACCATCTGTAAACCTGCTTCAATACACGTGTCTTGACCGGCCCGGCATCTGGATATTCTTGTCTTGTCGTGATACGTGGCCGATCCATTGTTCTCTGGGACAAGGTGCGACAACAACAACACCATGCTTTTCTCCACGTTTTCACGATAGCCCGTTATTACTTACGTCATACTAAATTCGTCCAGCCTGTCCCACCCATCAACGGTTCTGTGCTAATGGGTGTACCGGCGACCACCAATCAGCATCCATATGTGGACCACTTATTTCTGGTTCACTCCACCACAAAGCCATATGGGAATACACCCACTTCCGGGTACCTAGTATCCAGCTCTAGATGACCCCAGACATGCCACCACCCTCCGGCTTTGCTCGGCAAAATCGACAGGCACGACCCGTGGCGCAACCAGTATCGGGATAACCCCGCTTGTCATCCAGGTCTCGAAGTAACTCGACTCCGAGGTAACTTTCGTCGTACCCGGTAAGTGAAGGACGAGCGGCCTATTACCAGCGACCAGTTTGTCTCCATTTGCGTTAATATGTCGAATTCCACCAACCCATTCGTTATCATTCAATCCGTAACTTTAATCGTCGATTCCATCACCAATAACGCGCTCGTCATTCACTCATTCCCACGCTGGTTCCCCACAATTCACTAGTTCATCCATATTAATCACCTTACATTCTGTCCCGACCCGGTCGGTTCCTATCCACTATTTGATTGGTCAATTCCCTAACCGGGTGCGCTTCTGTCCACAATTCGATTGGTCAATTCCCTGACCAAGTCAGCTTCCGTCCACCGTCTGATTGTTCTAAAGCCCCACTGGCCAGCATGGCCTGTCCAATAGCGCCTGGATGACCAAGAGCTACAAGGCAGCTTCAGCTTCTTCGTTAGTCTGCATAACCCCAAGTCGGTTTCGGCTTGCCCGTTGGCGTCAAATTTTCTCATCAACCCCCGCAGTTCATTCACTTAAGTTTGCTCGTCTTGATCCTTCCACTGTACCAGGAACTCCCTGTGAGTCCGCCCATATCGGGTTTTCCGACCGGATATGGCATCCATAATCTTCATGACCTCATACTCGTCTTGGTCTGGTGGCTGGTCCCTGCAGTCTTCGGGCAACAGGGCTTCATCAAAATCAAACCTATTTTCACTTGATGCTAGATGGGTCCTTGGTCGATCCGAGATATTCTTGACCAACTTCACCTTCGGCACATACACTCGAGAAGACGTTGTAGTCGGTGCCCGCAGTGATCAATTTGGCGGCATGGTCCCTGACCAGCTCTGCTACCCTAAACGACAAGCTGCATATGTGCCAGCTTCCGGGCATATCCCTTTTTGACTCGATCCAAATACAGCCGCATCCTGGAGCATGTCTCTATCCCATGGCTGACCTGGTCATTATACCTGTCGGCACGGTCTTTAATGGCATGCCGGAGGATTGTTGATCTCCTCAAGAGCGAGTAGGTAGTGGCGCTGAAATTTAATCCGCCATCGACGAGCAGCTAGAGCACGGCCCCTGGTACATCCGACTAGCCTCTAAGGTGGATCTAGGGTCCCATCCGTATACCAAGTAAGAAGGGGTATCTCCCCTCACTCGATCGTAAGACAAATTGACAGCGAACTTGGCGTATTTGCCCCAATCATGCTCATCGGCTTCTACCACATACACCTCGAATTCGGCGTATTTGCCCCAATCATGCTCATCGGCTTCTACCACATACACCTTGATGGCCCGGGCTAGTATTTTTGCACCATCCGTTCCGATTAACCTCGGCCAGCCCTGTTAAAATAGTTGGATCCAAAACCGTAACCCCGGCGTTATCCCGATTGGCCAAGATGGCCAGATGATCTGCACTTCAGTTCCACTCACATTTAACTTGCAGCATCTCAGGGTCCGGCCACCGCTTCAGAGTCGTCATAACGCGGTCGTCCAACATTCTCAGCCTTGGGGCCTTGCGATCAATCTCTCCAGTAATTTGCCGGATCACTAAATTTGAATCGCCTCAGATGATAATCCGCCCCTGTTTCCGGTCGGCTAGCAACTCGAGACGTTGTAACAGTTCTCGGCTTTGTTTACGGTTATGCCGGGCGTTAAATCTGAGGCGACGACCACCACTTCCCACTCGGGAAGCTTTCACAATATGGCATTGTAAGCACCCAATTCCTTCTTGACGCGGGCTGACCCATCAAAAATTAACACCATTAATTCTTCTGTTGGAACTACAATCCGGCGCGGAAGTGTGATCAACTGACGTGGCTGTTTTGTGGGGGCTATCTCGATCGACGCTACTCCCACTCCCGCCCTCGGAGTAATGCTAGCCGCTAGTGTCCCTACTATCTCTTCTTCTCCTTTGGTGCACCTAATGACCTCCAACAACCACTTCGACAATATTGCAGCCCAGCTACCCAGCCGACCATCAATTTCTTTAGCTGTGAGAAGCCAAGACAGGGTCGATCGCCTAGACAGCACCTTAATCGACCGGATACCAACATTGAGTAGCACACATTCAAGATACGTAACAGGTCTTAAACTTCCTTTTCCACTAGTCCATAGCTCACTTCATTTGTCTTCAGGGCTCGGCAGGTGAACACCACAGGGCAGTATATACCATCATGGTACTGTACCAGTGCAGCTGAGATTGCTCACTTGTTGGCAAAAATGATGACCACCGGTGCCTTCTCAGAACCAAATTGCTTCAGGACCGCTGTGGTCGCTATTTTTCCTTTAGCATTCCAAAAAAGGCCACCTTTGCTCTAGTCATATGGTCGTCTGGCCTGGCTGGACTCGGATCGGTGAGCCGGTCGTCCACTGGGGTCAGCAATTCTGCATTCTCATTGGTGAAAACAGCTGACTCACCTGCACTCCCTCCTGCCGGTCCGGCTACCGCAACTTATGGTAGTCCACTTCACATACAACACTACCGCGTAACTTGCAAAGGCTTCGAAGAAACGGCTGTAAAAATCCAATCTTTCTAAGAAGGACTTCAATGACACGGGGTCCGGTTCCACTCGAACAACCCGAAAAGAGTGACAAAAGCTGAAATCTCCCGTGCCCGGTCAGTCATCGTAACCACCCAAAATCCGCTAGCCATGCCCAGCAAACAGTACCACAAAACTTCGTTTAATCTTCCAGTAGATCGTTAATCAGCAGACCCCAAACTTAGTCAGCCGATTCAATAACCAATATAAGATACACTGCCGTATATCCACCCCTTCTTTTTTATAATAATCACGATGGGCGAGGTCCATGGCGAGGTGGATGGCTGGATGATCGTGGTATCTAACAGTCCTTTGATATGCTTGGACAATCTTTTCCTTGGCCCTTCAGTATTACTCCCAGGGAGTCGGTTCGTTGGTCCAGGATATCGGAGACTACCTCCCGGGTTTGGACCACGCTTTCTTTGACTTGATCATATAATTTTTGGAGTATCTGGATCTGGATCTGGAGATAGGACCGTCCAGAAGTCATCTGTAGTAGACGCATCTGGTCCCCTCAAGTTTCCTCAAAGCGCGGATTCTGAACACCTACAGCTGACTCAAATCCACCTGCGAAACCTACAACTGCTGAGAGATACGAAGACACCTTACTGAACCACTTCACCACCGCCGCCCCTGCGTCTTGTCGCAGACGCACTCCTGGTGGTGCCCTTCCGTCAATTCCATTGTACAGGGCAGGTTCAACTTTGGGAGGCTATGTAAGCTAACGCGTGGTGCATCGGCGAGGCTGGATCAGGTCAGTTGGGTTGGACCAGGTTCGCTGTGCAGATCGGGACCGACGGGCTGGGGACCAAGGTGGTTTGATGGCATACAGTGAGTGCAAACGGCCAAGGGTCGTGCGAGAGGCTCCAATGGTGCTAGCGGATCTAGATCGATGTAGTATCCCCAAGGGGTAAATTGGAACAGGATGGGCAGAACAATTTACTACTGTTAGATACAACATCTACTTTAGAAGAAAAAAGCAAAGGAGGAACCGGATCCTTACCCAGTTCAGGATTATACTCTTAAAATGATACACAACGTAAGTTGTATGATGAATTTTCCCAAGTAGACCAGGATGTGTTGTCAGAACAAGTGAGCAGTGAAAAGTGAACCCAACTATGGGATGCGATGAGAAGGAAATATCGACAGCGGCTTTCCCGGCTACTAATTCGGCCCAGAACATTTGGAAGCGAGCAGCACGTTTTAGTGACGTCGGAACGAAAGGGATAAGCAGTCAGATGCGAAACATTAAGAAGTTGTCTGTAACCGCTCTGACATATATTAAGGCGCCAGAAATATGGCAAACAGGCTCTTCTACGTCTTTTGTACCCGGAGAGGCGACAGTGCTTCGACATTGAAATACCCAGTGCCATAATATATGACCCAAAACTCGCGGCACTTATTGGAGATAAGAATTATCCGGATGAGTTAAAATTGACTAGGATGTTGAGACATATTAAGGTGGCACAGGTTAAACCGGCATATAAATAATGCATCCGGCGTTTCGTGGAAAAAAAATATGCGCGGGAGGAGTTGGCGAGGGTAATGCAAAACGTCTTCGAGTCTACCTTTAATGGTATCAACGGAAGTGGGCAGACACGCATTACGATGGGAGGATGGATCAACCCCTCCATCCTCCTGTGTTAAGGGCACCTCGGTAGGCGGTGATATTAATAATAAATTGGAAGTGCTCTCATTATTGTCAAAACATGATGGTTGCAATAGAGAGTGGACATTAAAACTAAGCGAGTGGAGATCGGACTCCCAGCTATGGCGGCAACTGAGTGCCAAAACCAAAGAAGGGAAGAAATGAATTAAATCACACAATGTACGAGGATTTACAAAAGGATCACGGAGGAACTGATTGCAGGCTCGGAGAGATGCTCAGATACCTCAGCAACCTGCGTATATTCTGGTCCAACAAACGCATATCACGCCGGCTGAGGAAGCCGTAGAAGAAACGAATATGTAGGAATCAATATGGACAATTGCAAAAATCGACAACCGTATGGCGCATTGGAGTACTACAGACGCAAAAACAGGGGTGGGTGGGGATACTTCTCCCCCTGGGTGGATGATACAATACCATGGCAACAGAGGTGGTGGAGTAAAACGCGTGATTGGGGTCCAAATAGGAAACTGGGAGATAAGAATATATATGCACCAGCGGATACATTGGTGGTGCGGAAGCATTGCTTTTGCTTCATTACGTAAATGGAAATCTCCACTGATGATTAGGGGGTTCTGGGCGAAAATTTTAATTGTGTTGAAATGCCTCTCTTAGATCACTTCAACATAATTGAATTTTAGTTATGTTGAAGTGCCTCTCTTAGATCGCTTAGAGGTGACGGTGGAGAGAATACGAAAGGTGCTGAGCTTAGAAATTAGTTGAAGATTCTGATCTTAAGGACATAGTGACGATTTAAGAATCCTTATGGGACGATACGACACAAGAACGTCCCATTACACATTCTGGAGAGGGTCCAGTGCCAGCCGGATTGATCATTTTTATCTCAAAGAGGATTTATATAGACGGGTAAACCGTTTAGACGTATAGAACCCACCACTCCAATCGGACCATGAGGAAGTTACCCTTGTATCGAGAGATACGGCAACTCAAAAGATGGAACAAAACCGAGCAAAAACACTAAATTACCCGATTTAAGGATATTACTAGTCCAAAATAAGTGATGGGGTTAGGCAGGATTTTTTCGGGAGCTGAATCTCCAATTATATATGAATATTAATTGGGAATCATATTTAGTAGAAAGAAAAACACAATAAGAACGATCACAAATAGAACGTCCAGGAGGAGGCGGGCAAAGCCAGACAGTTACAACAAGCGATATACGGTTCGACGGAAGATCGGAAGCATCTGCTAGCAATTCGAGTAGAAGAATTACGCAAACTAAACTGGTATCAGAAAGGACGTAGGTTGCATAGATCGGCATAAGATGTCCAATTTGAAAAATTAATCAAATTCTAACTCGAATTGATATTCCAAATTGAAAGAGGACGGAAAATGACTTACCCATTCTTGAGAAGTTATTCCACGTGTGGAAGTCAATACTGGGGCAAAGCCATTGGCTAGTCCTAGAATCACGACAGTCCGGGTCGCCTGATAATTTCATGATGATACCTGCCAAGTGAAGAGTAAATTTAGAGGAAAAAAGAATTTAATGATGCTGATTACAGAACCCGAGATACATTTGGCAATCAGACAAAAAGATGGAGGTTTGGATGGGCGTAATATCGATTACAAGGATTTTGAGCTGGAATTAATCTCGGTTCTCCCCAAGACAGTAAATGACATATTGGTAGGGAATATGTTTCTCAAGAAATCATAATTCCATTAAAGAAAAAAACAGATTCAATGTCATGGACTATCACCCAACCACTCTTCTAGACTAGTTACAAGATTTTCATAAAAGTGCTCGCAGTGCAACTAGAAACGTTTCTGGGTAGACTTATAGGGGAACCCACAGGGATTTGGATACGAACGAAGAATGAACCGGTCAGTAGTGATGATGTTAGAGAACTACTACGAGCGTAGAGTGTATCTACCACTCAGTCTTTGGCATAGAGTGATAGAATTGTGTTGTTGGACTTTGCAAAAGCTAATGATACTGTTGACAGGTCTTATCTCTAAGCATAGGCTTGGGTTTGCTGAGGGGTTTATCAATTTGATTAATCGGGTCCACAATGAGACAACCGCGCCGTTTTGGTGGTAAACCTTTTATGAACTTTTTCCTGGGTTATATGTACAACCTTTCAAATGTCAATACATATTTCTTACACAACAGGAAGTTTGTAAAACCTACTGGTTTTAGAACAAAGTGAAATGACCAGATACCTTGGCTATCAAGTCGTTGTGATGCCGTTAACATCCAGAACCGGAAGCTCAGAGCAGAGCGATTAAACGAAGGTTATTAGCTGCAACAAAAGTGGCAACTCAGTGATAGATCGGGTGCAATAGTTCAACGCAGTGGTCATACCGCTATCTTGTTTACCGCAAAATGTTACCGGGTGTCACTAGTGGTCTTAAAACAGCTTATAGATACACTGAAAAAGTTTATATGGGGAAACAGACGGAAGAGGACAGAATACGACATAAGATCTCGCCTTTGTGTATCTATAGAAGAGCAGGTGGGCTAGGATTAATACCGATACCGGTACCCTAATGGTGAAAGAAGCGACGGGTTGGCTATTAGTGCTAAAGAAACGATACAGCCAGGTATAGAGGTCATATAGTGGCTTAACGACGCGGTCATTGTATGTGGTTGAACGACTCCACCAGACCAGAGTTCACAATACAGTACGTAAGTGACCAAGGAAACTAACTTACAAGTTGTTCCAACAGGCTCTTTAGCATTCCACGCAAGTGCAAGAAAAAATTAAAAAGGTACGTAATACAATGTTTACCTCGCCTAATTATAGAAAAATTATCACAGGAGCCACTACCCGCGAAAGGAGTACAAGTGGGAAATGTGATCACGATTCATAACCATTTAGGAGACAACAAATGTTATGATGAGATGCCCGAGCTTTTTGGTGAAACGGAAACACAAAGATCGTGGAAGCATCCACATTACCTTTGGCGAGACCTAATTTCATGAGACAACCCGATTTGCCGATAAAAGATTTGGGAATACGGCGGATTTCTACAAATAGTTTTCAATGGACCGACGTGTTTGGCATGTTAAAGGGACATACTAGAGCGAGGCCTACCCGTTGGCTGTCGGTAATAATCGTTTGTTCACCATCGGTGCCAGTCGGTCATATTAATAGGGACCCTCCCGCTTTGGAATTAGTATGGACACCGAAAGAGTACGCGGAAATGAAGTGGGCCAAGCTAACTGGTAGATGGGTGCAATGTCTCTCGGTTACAGTCAAGTAAACATTTTAATCTTTTACTAACGAGACGATGGTATTACTGGGATTGAGTGAAGCACAAGGCAGCAAAAGAGGAGTTACGCAATTCGACTTCGGTCTTAACAAAGGTTTTGCTCAAGGTCAATCCCTTATTACATGGCTATCCGTGGGACATTACCAAAGGTAAAAAGACAAATCGATTACATTTCGGATCAGGGGAACGTTTTGTAGAATGTATAATCACATACTGGTTGGGAGGTACAGCAAATGATATATCGATAGGACAACCGGCGGGCTCAGAATGGGTGGAATATCTTAATCCAAGAGCCATCACCTAAGCAGCGGTGGGAATCTGGGCATATCTTGAAAGTCTACCAGACCTGGGTTATATATCGACTTGCAGCGTTTCAGCTCAATTTTTTCTATGCGGTCCATCAAGAGGAACGACACTATCCATTGGAATGTAACTTTGAAGGGAAAGGGTCACACATATTGTGTGGGGGTGCAGGCTGGCTCAACTGTTTTCGGAACGCTTTTTGGGCAGTTGGAACGGACGTGAGTCTGTGAGTCAGAAGATGGATACGTTTCAACGTAATATTGCAACCAGAATAGTGCCAGAGAGGACGGTTAGTTTAAGGTATACATCGTCGGAGCGACAGGCAGATAAAGGAATGTATTAAACAATTACAGCGGCTGTGGTGGCCGTTCTGCTCGTGTGGCAGATACGGAATCAAGTCGTTCACACCCGGAGAGAATGGACGCAGTACGAACATATTGATGGAATATGGAATAGATATGTCACACAGATTTGGGCAGTGATGAATGTGAAAAGAAGATCCCAGCCTCAAGCATCCGAGGTCTACAGTTGCAGGTATGCCTCGAATTCTTGCAAGAAGATACTGTCAAGACGCAACGGATGCAGCACACTCAATTGAAATATCTACCAGAGATCACAAAAGTTCATCCAGAGCAGAGTATACAAAAAGTACTACATCATTACATCGTACTTAATAGCATAAGGATAAATAGAGTACGTTCTACAACAACATTTGGTTCAACGACCTACTGAATATTTTTAAATCGATTTAACATGTGTTTTTTTACCGAATTTGTGACGCTCTGTCAATAATGCTGAAGTGAACGATAGGGCGACAGTCTAGCGATGATATCTCTTCTTGCCATAATCTTGTACCTACAAAACATCGAGCAGACAGTACATTTACCTTGTTTTCACAGTTCATTACACTTCCCCATTCGGAAATATGGTTTGGAAGTAGAAGATTTACGCACCCCTAACTTTTATCTTGATGCGTATTAACCCGATAAAGGATCCTTCAGATCGGGCCGCGAGACCACTAACAACGGCCTAACGATAGACGCCAACATATAGTAGATGTAGTGTAATCTCAGAGACGCCTCCATCGACACTCTTAGTAAACCAGACCAGAACATGGAGGACGAACAGGACACCAAGGGAGAGATGAGAGGTTAAAGCTCAGAGGGAGAAAAACGGAACCCTCATAAGCACGAGGACATAAGACCGATTTACAAACAGGACCAGGTTCAACCAGAGCACGAGACTTTACTACTACAAGCACTCCACAAGGTATGTTTGAGGCAGTAATACAGGCGATTAGAGGAGTGGCGATGATTTACCATGTGACAAACAGTAGCTGAACAGTACCGATTTTGTCACGTAGTCCCCCAACGGAATACCGGGTTGGGTGACTAAGCACGAACGAAGCTCACTACCTCCGGCACGAGGTATCCTGGGAAAACTTTCCGAGGCATCCCTGGGGGGAGGGGTGACGCGGAATCTCGATAAAGAGTCATAAAATCTCATTATTATTTATGGAGTTGTGCCTGAATTCCAATTCAGTGTTTACGCGGGAGAAGGTGAAGGTGCGGGTGTCACTATGTTAATGAAAAAAAGATGATTAGCCACACGCAAGAGAACCAAACGAGCAGCGGCGGCGGACGATCCTTAGCGTCTCAGGGGGGAAAGGGGAAGCATAAGTACCCCCGCCCGAGCAATCTCTGAACAGACTTCACCAGTAAAACTTGCAGGGGTACTGCAACAGGCTCTTTAGAATGCATCACAAACGCGTCCGCACCTGCAAACCGGGTTAGATTTAATGGAACAACTGTTCATCAGTATTGTGGTGTAGACAAACTCGGAATTTTTGTCCGAGGTTCGAGACCCCACGGGGGGTCCAGAAGACTGTGTTCGGAGGGGTTACTTCGTCCATCCAAGTCTTAATCTAGGTCATCATTGAGCTGACCCGACCGGTCACAACAATCACCTTCGCAGTGACGGATGGGATGATCCATCTCTCAAAAAAATCTCACCTTGCGTACCCGTCATCACTGGCGGTAACGCTCTCCTGGTGGACTCTTGGACAAAAGAATAAGATTCCTGCTTAAGGCAGCGGGACGAAGGTTAGAACTAGGGTTGCTCCAATGCGGAAAATTTCACATGGGAGCGGACTGGCGTTATACTTGGTTTCAGCAAATTGCTGGACCGAGATTGCTCGATCGGCTAGCCCAACCAAAGACAATAAGGTGGCTACTCTAATGTTATGTGTAAACGTGAGCTCCAAACAAAATTCTACACTCTTCCACAGTAAGCCAAAACTTCGCCTTCCCTTCACTACAATAATACCATGGTCCAAACAGGGGTAACTTAAGTGAGCGTACTACTTCCGATGCTTCCGCAGGTCATGCAACGTTAACGCACAGCATGTCTCAAGGAGTGGAAGGTACAACGAGTTGCTGAATTAAGGGAAGGGTCTACGGATAAATGGTTGTATATAAAAGGTCTAACAGAAGGAGCGATTATTGCACGTCAACTACCTCATTATCGGACAGGAATAACGACGTCGGCGAATCGGTTAAGAATTTTGCTAACTATTTGAGAAGGCTGTTTGATAATGGTAATGAAAGGAAAAGCGCCAAAATTAAATGTTCGTTTCAAAGTACACGAACTATACAAAAAAGTATAGGCATGGCGGCATCGGTAAGAGAAGTGGGCTTAAAGAAGCTATTGGAACTTCTCGCCCAAGTCAAGACTATCAGTTACAATAGGTCGAACATTGCTTGAGTTTCCATTTTTATACAAGGGACATAGCGAAGGAGTTCGCGCGAGTTGAAGAGCCATATCATAAAGAGATCCACCGGATGAAGAACGTTCATGTAGAAGTTGAAGAAACAATACAATTTGGGATCGTTAACATGGGGCACATGGTTATATTTTGGGGTCGGCACCGGAATATCCGATGATCATCAAAAATGTTACCAGAAACATTGACATTATCCGGCTACATTCATTTTTACAATCCAAATTAGCAGTCAGGTTTCTGGAAGAACTGGATCAAGGAGGACCAATGTCGCAAACGTTTCTGGACAGGACATTGTTTATTGAAGCCGGTGGTTGCCTAGTAGCGTTCAAACATCTGGTGGCTATTGTGGTGTACAGAGATACCCAGCAATAAGGGGTAGACGACACTGACTGAGATTGTGCATCAGATAAGAGGGATGTCCTTATCATAATCCGACCCAGTGACCAAAATTTGTATAATGGAGGAGGCGGAAGATCTTGATATACCGGAACCTACCGTCGAGAGTTTGGAGGCGTTGAAACAGCAAGTAACAAATAATCGCCTCCAATACAATGAGACTCGCAAAACTGGAAAGGCGAAGACAGATCCGGAGCTGGAAAGGTAATAGTGGAGCCAACAATACCACACAGGGAATGACCCACCCAATGTTGGGAGTAATCAGGGACACAAGCAGGAACACCAGCCCGATGTATTGGTGAAAAGGAAAATTCGGCAACTTCAGACTGGGTTCTTTATGACCGGAAGAAAACAAAAAAGTAATTTAGATAAAAAGTAATTGGAGGAAAACCTCTATAAGTCAACATGTACAAAACAAAGTCAGCACTATGAAAGGTAGCAGGAAAGCAACAGGTGGCTGAGGTCAAGAGACAACTTCTCCCGCGACAGAAAACAACGCGGAAGGGAAGGGGGAAGGTCTAAACCTGAACAATAGCAAGGAAACTCAGGACCATATACCAAAAGATGAGCTGGGTAAGCAACGTACACGGATTTTTTGGTGATTGAAGCAAAAGTGAAGAAATCCCTGGTGCAGACGAGGGTAGAAGTGACCCAAGCACAAGATAACTAAGCCTCCTTTCAGAGGGGAAGCACACACATTGATACAGAAGCCATTTGGATAGTGGAAGAAGTTATGACGAAGATGGAAATGCAGAGAATTACTACTCCAGCAAATGGAAATTCCCAGGTTTACAGTTTGGTTCAGAATTATGTGAACTCGTTTCTAGCAAGAGAAGCAGAAGAATTAACGGAAGTAGCAAAGTTGATGAAACAAGGATGTGTGGCACGAGCAATGATGGATTTTTTCGTTAAAAGTCCCTGCTGGGATTAGAAACTAAACGTTCCGATATTTGGTCTGACGATATGAAGCCTTTAAGGAATATTTAAATGAATTCGGGACCAGCTCCTTAGAGGTGGACCAAATGGTGGACTCGAAGGTATTGGGGAGCAATGACACCCTTAGCAGTTTGGGAACTATGCTACAGCATGCTAGTTTTTTGGTAAGTATGACAACAGGAAGAATGGTGCTATTCACTACATACAGGAGACGAGATCACATCTTGGTAAGAAGTCTGCGAAATGCGGAGAATATCCTATGTCTTTGAGCACATGTATACAATCTATGATTGAACTGAAAGAAAGGTAGATGATGAAGAAAACAAATTGCCGATTGTTGTTCACTTTGAAAAGGCTCATTACCAAGGATATATTCATGGGTGGAAAGCATCGAGTAACGAAAGAACGATTGAACAACTAGACCAGCATAAACTTATGAATGACTGGGAGGACGAAATTTAACAATCTCGAGGTGGAGGACTTAGGGTATACGCCTAATAAAAGGCAAAGGTTCCGGCCTACGATGGCGGAAATTGACCAAGCTCTGATAGACACTAGTGGCCACAATAATATTGACGAGACGCAGATATGGAGGCTTATCATGGGGAAGGTCTAAATTAGAATCAACATTATTACGCAGGAGAGATTTTCTCAGAGCTTACCAGCGGCTATATTGCTCTGATTCCAAAATGGCACATAAATTGGGTTGCTAATATGAGTTGAACAAATACACGGAAATTATAGCATTTTTGGTCAACAAGGAACAAGAACAACTTCAAGACCTATTACTGACACACAGGTGAGACAGTTATTAGAACAACAATATCATGTCGAGCAGAGTACTTTTCCAGCGTGGAATAATCTATGTTTAAGTACCCAGGATATAGTTGGACGGCATTAGGTAAACCGTGATGAGTACCATGAATCGAATTTTAGTCCATCGTAAAAATTAGAACGACCTCAAACAGACGCGTCATTTTTAGCCATTCGGGTGACCATGACAGAGACGTTGAAGATAATTAGCGAACCACTCTATCTGGTTTAAAGTACACGGACGACCAGCAAGCCGACCACTATATTTTGTGTAGGGTACACCATTAGCGTTTTTTATTTAGGGATAAAATCAGTATACGTTTCTCTTCTAAGACACAAGTCGTCATTGGTTCACAGCAGAGGGTTAACAAGGTCCTCTCTAGTTGTTATTGGTTTGCCCGGGGTAGGTCATAAGAGGCTCACTGGAAGTCTCTTACTGACGTTTCGCTTTCTAAGACACAAGTCGTCATTGGTTCACAGCAGAGGGTTAACAAGGTCCCCTCTAGTTGTTATTGGTTTTCCCGGGGAAGGTTGAAATGAACCCACCGGAAGTCCCCTGACCGGGAGTCGCTGTGAACCTTATACTCAACTGAAGTCGCCCATGTTTGGAACATGGTTTAGTTCTACTGGAAAGTGTGGTGAAGTTTTGGCTTACTGTTGAAGATTGTGGAGTATTATTTGGATTCCCTATTTACACATAAGATTGGAGTTACCCATATATTATATTTGGTTAAGCTGGCGGATCGATTATTTTCGATCCAGCCTTTGCGGTATACAATTTAAAGTATAACGCCAGCCTGCTCACCGTTGAAGATTTTTGCCCAGCAGCAACCCTAGTCCTAACCCTCCTCCACCTATTTTACGGACTAAAAAAATCTTTTCGCCCTAGAGTCCACCAAGAGAGCGTAACCACCAGTGCTGACGGGTGCACAAGGTGAGCTTTACATATCATGGATTATCCAAGTCGTCACTGCCAAGGTGTTGGAAGTGACTGATCCAGCCGGCTCAATGCTGACTCGGACCAAGACCTGGATGGACGGAGTACCCCCTCCGAAGTCAGTCATCTGCCCCCCCCCGTGGGTGTTCGCAACTCAGAAGGAATTTCAGAGAGCCACTACTCCACAGTCTCAAGTAGTAGAAGCGGCAAAGATCTCCCAAGTTCTGCAAGGATCAAAGGACAAACCAATGAAGAGTCGGCCGTCTTACAAGATAAGGACACTTTTCCTTCAAACCAGACATAAAAATACTGATTTTTATCCCTAGATCCAATATAAACCTTTGGTGTACCCTACCCAAAATAACCTGACCAGCTTGACCTGGATGGTTATGTACCTTACCTGAAATAGCGTGACCAGCTCAACCTGGACGTTTTGTGTACTGTACACCAATGAGCATGGCCGACCTAGATATCCATCCACCTCGACCTGACCGCCGACTCTGATTCCCTCTTCATGGCCGCTCACCCATCTCCGCTGGTCCATCCGGCTACTACAGGAACATAACCTTCCCCGGAGCCTCTTATCTATCCATCTCTTGACCGACCGGCTCCTAGATCACGTATGACCACCATTAACGGCCTTCCAGCCCCACTTGATCCAGCTGGTCAACATCTGGTTGGCCTGGATCAGAGCATCCGGATCACCTCGTCTAGCCTGTTTCCATTGTCCCCGCACTGGTCCGGTGCTTGCGTGTGCTCTCGAATACCTCCGGCGGCCGCCATCTGATGCCTGTTGGTAGCCGACCCGGGTAGCTAGCTTGAACTAACATTTCTACCAATCAGGTCAATGGATTTTCCCCTCATTAGTCCGTTGATTCTGGAGCCACTACACCACAGTCCTGAAGATCGACAATCAGGCGGCGATCAAGCAATTTGCAAAACGAAGCGAGTGCATCAGCAGCGAAACATGCGGATATGAAGTTGAAATTCCCAAAACATTTTACGAAAAGGGGAGTGGTTAAACCAGAGCATGTTGTTAGTGGAGACATGATCGCGGACCTATTAGCCAGGACATCCAAGAATTATGGAATTACGAACGATAATTGGTTTGGAATAAGTGGTGTATTGTGGTTATGACTATTACGGTCTACAATGGAATGAGTGCTGGTTGAGTCGGAACGATCTGGTTTTGCATATGAAGTCCCGGTAATCCCGGAAGGAGTGTTGGAATTTTGAAGAGGTTTCGATGAAACCATAATTCTGTTTGAACGAAATTACCGTGATTTTATACATATGTGAATTTTAGGTTTGGTAACTTTTTTTGTATTTAACTTTCCATAAATAATATAGGGAATATTCCAAAAGGTGACTCAAACCCAAAACTTCGTCAAAAGGCGACTCAAATGGTTTTAAATATTTTACATTCTGTTTCAACTTTTTACTCGGGAAATTGTAGTAAAATACGCTAAGTTACGGTTACTGCGATTTAATGACTAACAAGGGGGCGTGTTACTCTTCAAGTGATGGTTTGTATCCCAGGAGCGACCTAAAAAATATAGACAAGCACCTTTTGTTGATTACACTCACAAAAGCGGGAAATTTTAAAGTTAAATTTCAAAGTTGATAATACTGGTGTATTGGGCTTCATCAACTTATTAGATGATCAGTTCCTACTTCAAATTTATATAGCTGCCCCATTTTTTTGCATCGCGTGCTTTTAGATCAACATGAAAAGTATGTAGCTCACTACGCTTTATTATTACATCCCGAAATTTCGGACAATGGATAAAATGACTTACTAGTATCGAAAAGTAAAACTTGTTGAAAATGACGACGTCTCAGACATCACACAAAATCTGATGGCCATTATATGATTTTCCTAGATCGCGGTGCGCCTTCATCATAGCAAGTCTCTACCCATAGATGCAATCCGTGAGAGCATTTAAGATACTTGATCAATTCAAAATGTAACCCAATTGGAACAGCGGGTTTAGTTAAGAACGCCTTATCAGAGATAGGAGTATAGGTGCATAACCGTGATCGGTGGAGTCATAGTCGGTTCGATGTTTGGTAAGGCTTTATCAAGCGCTTTGGCCTAAATTAATAATTAAGCGTTTTTCATGAGCCAAAATGCAGTGATTGTTTCAATCACTGCATTTTGGCTCATGAAAAACGCTAAAACGCATCCAAAGAATTATTATTTTGTGTTTTTGACACAGTTTGAAGAAAGATTCAAATAAGAAACAAAAGTGATTGTAATTTCTTTGAATACTGCTTTACAGTTTTCTTAAAATAACAGAATAATAAAATTTGGATAAAATTTTATGAATAAAAAAGTTGGTTGCATGGCTCATGTGCGGCGAAAATTTATGATATGATAGCTCAATCTGTTGAAGGACATGCTGTAATTTTGCTTGATGGTGCTGGGTGGCATTCAGCTAAAGCCTTGATAATACCACAATACTAAGTATATGGGTGTGGAAATGGAATATAGACTGTCCAGCTGCAATACCTTTATTGCTTACCAATCTGTAATTTTCAGCTCCGTTTTCTCTAGCTATTTTTTCAATTGTCTTGAAATAATGTATAATATCTTCAGAAGCAGAATTTGCTACAAAATCTGCAAAATCGGTATTTGCTCCTTTAGGCAGCACTAAGATATGTATTGGAGCTGCTGCGTTAATATCTCTTATAGCACAGTAATCGTAATTTAGTCGTATTTTACCATGCTATAAAAATTCCGACCTTCCGACGATTCCGACCGATAAATAAAATAGACAAAAAAGAGAAGGGGTCACCCTTAAACTATCACCCGACCCTCAACCAAAACAACTACGGCTTGCAAACAAAGCCTCCGCTAGCACTATGGGCAAGTTTAGGTCCTGGGTTTACATCCGCGAGCTTCGCCCACGGCATGTAAACCTCAGGCATATCGCGTGACACCCGACCCCTGGTTCCGTCCAATCAGAGGCATGAAATATCCATTTATACCAGACTATACTTGATATGTGGTCGAAGGATTTGTACAATTATATTTAAAGTTTGTATAGGATACGTTAAGTACAGTGGGAATTTTGATGTTATTCTACCATAAATTCCAGTTTAAAACTACATGTACTCTAAAGTATATCTTATAGACGACGATATCTTAAAGGCGACGCTCCTATATTTGAAGCAGTTTCGAGACACATGAGATATCCATGTGGTACACACTAGAAGGGTTGTCGAAAATTGGACCAGTGATTGTCGTTAAATCAATACTAACTTAGGGAGTACATACATGTATTAGCTACGAGGGATGGCATCAAACTTGGCAGAAGAAGGATAAAGTGAATCCATTCCCCAATGACCAGCGCACTCCTACAGACGTAGCGTATGTTGTGGCTCGATGGTTTGCCATTGGTGGTGCTTCACATAAATATTATGTGAGTCGTCTCTACCTGAAGGTGACGTCCTGTGAAACAAATAGTATAGTTAGTTCAGTGGGTCCCGAAATTTAGACCCTATTTTCAAAAATAAGCAAAAATATCTTATAGGCGACGCGCTTATATTTGAAGCAATTTGGTGTCATGTACCCATCGTCAATAAGGTATACTCCGAGTACTTTAGAGTAAAGCCATTTGAGTCACCTATTGACGAAGTTTTCGAATTTGAGTCACGTTTTGGAATATTCCCGATAATATACTTTCAGTTTTTACATAAAGACAACAAGTACACTGACTTGTATTAGAATAGCTGTTGTAGTATAGCCGTAGTCCAAAGCAAACGAAAACAGTGGCTTTAGTAATATAAAGAACATTAGAAAGTGTTTATCTTCCTAAGCAATGAAAACATGCATGCGGAGTGCCTTGAAAATAGCTTTGAAACTCTGGCGTAGTTTCGATTTTGTGTGCGACGTGTGATAATAGTCCAATGACCAAAATTAGTAATAGTCGTAAATTCATTTCATCCAATCAGAAATTTTAGTATTTTTGATTTACGCGAAAATCAAAGGTAAACTTCAAATTTCAACAATAATTACGCACTAGGATAAATCGCACTGACAGGAATATTTTTCTGGTGTTATTGGAGTTCACGGAACACTAACAGGTTCTGAGTGGACTGCTGGAGTTCTACGTGGGTGTGATTTCCAACACCAACTCACAGATTACAGTGTCTCGGCGAGCTCGTCCGAGAGTGGATTCCTCGTCCCAAGCCAACTCTAATATTTACTGTTCTCTGACCATAATTGCCTAGAGATTTCTGTGTCAAAAAATATTGTGTATTGCATTTTAGAGTAAAGTTAGTACGAAACAATGCTCCACCCAACCATATATTTTGCACAAGAGAAATGAATTTAGAAGCGTACCGTATTATCCTATATCTGCATCTACCTAATTCGAGAATCCAGTCATTCCGCTTTCAGAGCACGAGCTAGGATCATAGATCGACGCGAATTCCGTCAAAGGTAAATGGAGCGGCTTCTTGTACACAAATTCCTCACGAGCAGCCTCAAGTGTGTCCATTCGAGACGCTTCGAGTAAACATTTGACACAAAACGTGACCTTGTGTTGCACTAGCGCAAGGTCGGGGGCAATAAAACTCAACTTTTTAGAAATTCGGCACGATCGGCACAGTGCATTAAAACACAGTTTGCATGTGTGAACAGGTCCACCAAACCTCAAACGTTTAGCACTTTTCAGACACGTGGTACAGAAAGGGTTGGAAGTCAATGATGTCCCAGTTTCACGTGCTGCAGTCGCACTCTGTCTCTGTTCGAGTAACCAGACCAGTTTTTTCATTTGACCACAGTACGAGTATTTCAGCCCGGCCAACGTTGCCTGCACCATACCTGCTATAGCCATGGACCGAATCAAATCTCCACCTGGGTCCAAGATACCCGTTCCATAGCAATCCGTCTGATCGGGTGCTTCTTGGTGGAAAAGAGCACAGAACGACATGTTGCCACGAACGCGATTCGAAAGTTCCGGTGCTTCCGGGAAACTAACGGAATGAAAAAGATGGTAACCCACTCGATCGCCGTTTTTCAGCAACATGATGCCAGTACATTCAATGTAAACGTAGTCACGGTTGCGAACGATGCCGATGGAAGCAAGTGGGATATCAATTTCCATCCATTTCACTACCACCGATCGAAATGGATCATCGACCGTTGGCTCAATAATCGTCGCTAAGACAGCCGCAGCATTAAAGTCCTTAAGGTACGACGTTTTGATCCGCATGGCCTCAATAGTTGGATTGACAATGCCAAACATGTTTTCATCCAATGAACCTGGAAGTGGACCAACCATTTGCAATTTCGGGAGCTTGGAGTTGGGACTGGACGATTTGCGCTCGACGTATGAAGTCGTGGGTCCGGACTTGGCAACCTTTTTCCATCGACCAAGATCGACTTTCTTGCCATTCTTTAAATGCTCTTCGTATTCTTCAAATTCTCTAAAATAATAGCATCTGTGATTCCAACGACCTTGACACGATCCTCAGTGGTAAGCTTCAATTCTTTAAACGGGTTTACAGTGAAGCGATGACTCTCCATCCCGTCAATTGATTAGTGCAAGTTGCTATTTTGCCAAGCTTTCCGGCCTGACGATAAAGAGAAACCACATCCCAAGAAATGAGCCCGTAAAAAAATATATCAGCTGTTTATCTATGTGTGTGCACCGACTCCGTGGTTAGATTTCAATTGTTTTTTTCCATTGTCCTCAATGTGTCAGATACACATTACCACGTATCTTTCTGAAATTACCAATACAGTTGGGGAACTGGTGTAAGCAGGGCTGGTAAAAACCTATATTTTTTGAAACCGGAAAGTAGGTTTGAATAAAACCTGAATAAAACCTAAATACTAGTAAAACCTAGATTTTGCCCAAACGTTAGGGTAAGGCCTTACCTATACTATTATTTATGCTATAGATTGCCTACATAGCCTTTACCGAGCAATGGTCACCACAAGTAGTTGTTTCTGAGCCATACAGGCACCAGACCATTGAGAAAATTCTAATTGACCGTCTTGGTGGACATACGATAGCTTCAAAGATAAAACTGACCTCTCTGCCAGTTTCTGTATCGAGCTATGGAAGCAGACGAAATCCGTTGCTTGCTCCAAGTTGTTTTTAGTTAAAGAAGACTACAGTGTCGTTCTCGCTGACGCATGTATCTGTAAAAAACGCATAAGTAATAAGCTAAAGTAGCAAGAACTGAAATGCGTATGCACCAACTTAGCGTCATGTACGAACCACGCAATTTTCAACATGTTGCTCTTGTGGGGTTAGGGCCGTAATGCCGAATTGCGGCAGCTATCTCCTGAATCTTATGCACTTAAGCAGCAACGCCTTTCACATCATATGTCGTGGAGGTTGAAGTATAAGTTGGTCTCATCTTACCCAAGTGTTCCACGTAGTAGATACACGAAAAACGATGGAGATTGCAAGAGAATCACTTCCCTCGTTGATTAAAAGGCAACCCGAGGACTTCGAGGACACACTTAGCACGAATGTCTCCGTATCCCCTTCTAAAAGCCAATTTAAGTTATGAAGCAACAAACACAAAGAAGCTTAAGCCGTGGGAGCTAACGGCGAGCCGTCTGGATGTTGACACTGAAATGCATGGCAATCCAAACGACGAAGTGGAAGTATCAAGAGATTTTGGAGTGGAGAACAAAAAATTAAGGATGTCTGCTCAATCATTTAAGCAGCAAGCACACGATACGAGGTAAGTTACCTGGATATGTTGAAATTCTGAAACTGTGATTAAAACCTACTTCTGGCAGGGCATCGAATTTTTAGGTTTTATTCCAAACCTGATTAAAACCTAATGCATTTAAACCTATGCTTGCCAGCCCTGGGTGTAAGTGCCTAAATCCTGTATTGAACCATGTAACCGATCTTGATGCCACACATACCGTAATCCTCCACTTGCAAGTGGCCAATCAGCGCTTGGCAAATATTTTTCCGCTGAATTTTAAACAACAAATTATATTTATATTCTGTAATTGGCTATATTACGGTGTCGATGTCATATTAATACCGGTAAGTAATTTAACAGCACTAGTAAGGGAATGAAGGTTTAATCGACCGTATACTCCTATTTTGCTTGAGCTTAGAAAGAAGGTGTCGGAACAGCGAGGCAAAAGTGTATTATTGACTTTATATCGCTAAAATAAAGTGGTAATGGGAAATCTCAAGTATTCGAAAAAACTCCAACGAAGAGAGCGCCATCCGAAGGTTGTGTAGAGGTCGGCTGCACTTGTTTACAACTTGAACAAAGCGCCACGATTGTGGAATCCGGAATATACTGTATTTTGCGTTACTAACACTCTGTTGGTATGAAAGATGGGAGCTCATACGAATAGGGTGGTCTTGGGTACTAATGCATACAAGTACTCTACAACAACGAGTGCTTTTGGTATTTCAGCGAACTATGGAACCTGCGCTGGAAGGAGCTAGAATACCATGAGAACAAATTGCAAATAATTAACGTGCGTCTTTAGCTAGACATTTAATGCAGGTGTCACTTTGCGCTGCAGGAAGAATTCTCAATACATGTACATGGAAATAGGTATAGGATTGAGAAAATGACCACGTTAGACGTACATATACGGGACTGTAAAACGGCTGTGGAGCAGACTCCTCCCACCGTAATTAGTCTGTGTGCGAAAATAGTCTGTGTTCGGAATTAGTCTGGCACAGACTAATTAAGGTGAAAACAAATTAGTGAGCTCTCAAAACTTCCTAATTAGTCTGGCACATTTGGCCCCCTGTACCATGACGAAGGTACAACGTACCGTAAAGAATGATGTCAAAAGCAAAGCAGCTTCACAGAGGGCGGGGGCTTCCTGCAAATCGATCCCGCTGATATCAATGGTTTTGAAGACGCTCTTGCTGAAGTAGAGATATCTTAAGAAAGATTGATACAGGTCAAGAAAAATTAACCATTATATTTTTGGACACTTTTTCAACTTGTTTTCTTATAAATCTTTCATAACTCTGGTAATAAAATCGTACCAATATAGATTTAGGCAGCCTTTAGAGCTGTGACTAGCCTGATCAAAAACTGACTCGGCTTTACAGAAGTTATTATTACTTGGCAGCCTATTATCAATATTTTTAAAAAATTTCCGTATTCGCTTTTTTTCTGAGATTTTAGATCCTTTAGTGTAGTTCATTACAATAATGGTCAAAAGGTAGCTACAATTTACCGGTAAAATGCAAGCGTTAAAGTATATCGACTCCATAAAGAACAGAATTAGAGGAAGAGCAGCAGCTCTGGCTTAATAATTGATTACTTGATAGACCTTGCAGCTTTGCATCTTTGGTGACCGTTAGTCTGTCATTTAAATAGGAAAATTAGCCTGATGCCCGTCAATGCAGAGAAAATATTGAGACCGTTGCACTTTCCTTTTGCAATAAAAATGTGACGTGCGCACAGCAGGATAAATCTGCCATAGCTAACAGTAAATATAAAGATACTGAGACAGTGTCCGGTAGAGAAGTTTGTCGCCATTACTAGACGTTTCATAAAACTTCTTGCTCCTGAATGCGCCGGTCTAGCCATACAGTTGATCGAATAAATACATATAATGGCGTTTCTGTAAGTGGTATTCTTGTCTGTTGAGGGAGTCGTGTGTGACACACGCGATCAATCAACGGGTTTTAAGGTACGCTGTATCAGATTATGGTACAAGGTGTGTGTGACACTTAGTTTAACCCAGACTAATTGCCAACTTATAAATTAGTCTGGCACAGACTATTTCCGAACATCCCTTAATTAGTCTGGGTTCATTAATAGTCTGGCACAGACTATTTAAGGTAGCACAGCTCAAAAACTCAGGTTCGAAATTAGGGTCTCGTTACGGTGGGAGGAGTAGGGAATCTGACAAAAAGGACTAATCAGTCAATAACCTTTCGTCGCTTGGCGAGGAACGAGTTATGGACACGGATGACTACGTGTTTACGATAAAATCTTCGCCAGAAGTCGGAAACATGCAAGTGTATGAGTGTGTGTACTGAGGTCGATACAATTGGCACCGCCCTTCTGACGCGTCCTATGTCGTCACTTCTGAGGAAAAGTGCAGATCGCCATTTCTTTTATGAATGCAACACTTGTAGGCAGCACTAAAAATAAATCTGTGCAATTTACCGACACCCAAACAGCGCTGCTTGAAGACCTTCAAAGCGCATTGAATTATGAAGATTGACATGTGGAAAGGAGTTATTGGTGTACGAAGAAGTTCATGGCTAGGATAAAACGTTCGATTGCACGTCGGAAGAAACGTCATAGCATAAGCAAGGGAAGCGTCATCGAGATACATTAAAAGATGATCATTCGATGTTTCATCCACCATTTACTCACTTTTCATGAGAGCAAAGCATGAAGGCAACCTTAAGACGAACCAAGGGGCGATCCAAGAGAAGAAAGACCCTGCTTTGGATCGCTCCTTGGCTCGTCTTTCTGATGAAAGCCTATCAGTCTTTGAACCAGCTGATTCGAATACTTTAACAACGACTTGTGACGCTGAAAGACCAGCTGTCAAGACCGAATGACCTTCGTATCATTGTCGATCCTTATTAGGAAGACGTTGGAAGTTCAAGCGAGTGGTCTCATGAAGCAAAGTGGATTGAAGTGGAACGACATTGTTGATCATAGGGAAGTTCTCGGCGAGGACTGATTGGCAACAAGCGCTGATCTTATGTATGTAGGATCGAATCAAGTATTTGGTACCTTTCTACCGCTGACTGGAATGAACGTCGCTTCAACGTGCCAAATTTTGGTCTTACTCGATCATGCTCAAAACTCAATGAGTATATGTAGCAAATTGGAGAGGGAAAAGTGGAAATGGGAAAAACAGTCGAGGGGGGGGATCACAAGCTATGGACCTTTTGCGGAGTGAATGTATTGGTGATAAAATGAATGGACTTAACAACAATCGCCGACTGCATTCTGAAACACTAATGTCTAAGCAAAAAAAAAAAGCTCTAAGAGAAATTTGGAAAAATCATACTGCAGCTCTGGACAACATGCCAGTGTTCGCTTCAGTAGACCAATCAACAAACGAGTCAGATGGAATTGCAGATGGCAAAAGGCGACTTAAAGACCAATTCCGATATAATAAGTAGCGTCATTTATGGGCTTGCGAATCTGACACTCAATAGCGAGTGTAAGAAATGTCGGGCTATGACCACTTCATTGTGTACGTCGAGGAACAAACGCCACCAAACCCAAGGCGAATACGGTCGAGGATGTCCACCGACAGAAATGGCGAGATGCATTAGCGGTACCAATACTGTAGCTAAAGTGTGTCAACTTCCTCTTGGTCGTTTCTTTTAAGCTATGAAGTGATTAGATCCTGGTACATTAAAGTTAATCGTGCTTATAAGAATATTGAGACTGTAGAACTTTACGTTGGAATTTGGATGATAGGAAAGTTAACGAGATTATCGTGGTTTCATACATATTGTGAATCTTAGGTTAAGTACCAGTAGCATTTTAGCCACAATTGTACTTAAACCTTACATAATAAATACTTTCACATTTGTCTAGTACAGTATGTACTCTCACTTCCGACGCCTGGTGAAAATATGTATTCTTACATAGTATTGATTTTTCAAGGGTATCCATTAACTATGTTCTCAAAACGTAAAGTTTATTATAAAGTGGGGGCGTTAAACTCGCTTATTTTCTCCCGGTATTACGGCACAAGAACGGCGAGGCCACGGAAGGTATACGCGACATAGGATTTGGCTGTGTTGATATTGGAAGTATGACTCTGCAGCAAGAGCTTGGAAATCCAAAACCTCGTGTGTTTCGCTTACCTGAAGACATGACTGTGAAAAATCAATGGCTATGGTCGCTAAGGGCTCGAATATGTCAGCACTCATGTCCGACACACACACGTATCACTGACTACTTAATATCAAATTTGACAAGCGTTATTGGGACTGATGAGTGTAGATTTCGACGAAAAGGCGTCTTGGTCATGCTCGAGCTTGATATGCTGACCAAGAAACGTCCGCAGAGATGGCAGAATCCCACGGGAAAAGAACTGCAGGGGCTGGATGTGGTGTTTCGATGGTCAAATCTTTGAGATTGTGCTGGAAGATGTGCAGCTACGAGGAACGGCGGGCAGCCCAACGGGACCAGGGAGTGAGCCCACGACGACTTGGAGGCCCCTTCATTTGCTCTGTCTTGAAACAAAAATACACCCAAGCCTGTCAAAGTAGGTGGATACTTGGCGTTGGAATCTTGTCAAGCGGTAGGTTGCAAGCACCCATACAACGTGATGAAACGTGAAATGACCTAAGCGATTCCTTTTGTAGATTGGCAGGCTAAAGAATTTGGACGACAAAATCATTCAAGTCATAGAAAAGTTTGAAACGTGACGAAACGTGCACTTTTTTTACTCGCTTCTGCACGTGTAAGATGGTCAAGAAAGCGCATATCAATTTCTCTCTCCACAGTCTTTTCTGCTTCCTACTTTTTCCATTTCTTTATAATTGATTGACTCGTTTTCGCTTGTTCACTCCAGCGGCCAAAATCATTGCGACGCGGCGAAGAAACACTAGCCTCGGACGGTTCTTCTCTGTATTGATTGAGCAGATTGCGACGATAGTCATCCATAACATCGCATTCATTTGCATCATCGTCTTAACGCTGAGAAAAGAGCGTCGACCTAAATGTTTCTCGTCGTTGACTCCATTGAAATGGAGAATTCTCCCGCAATTTCTTCTTCTGAAGAGGAATCGGGTCTCGTCCTTCTTCTGTCAATGATCCTCCCACGATCGCTTTCCTGGTGTAATTTGTACAGGTTCTTTGGTCTTATTTTGATAAGTCGTTGGTCGTTTGCCCGAGGATTTAATTCGCTGTCCTTCGCCGTGCTAAACTCCTGCAGCGCATAGTATCCAAGAACAAGTCTCGCTTGCAGCAAATACTCTTCACGTGGTTCCTCGGAGAAATCCGAGTGCAAGACCGATTCTACCGCTCCTTCCAGCATCTCTGAGCTATTATCCGTCGACTTTCTCACTTCCATGACAAAGACAGCAACGACGGCATCCATAACAGCCACTTCAGAGTGACACATGAGTCGTGCATGCGCTTGGGCCAGTCTCGTGAGGCTCTCTAACAGTCGAATCGTTGTGCGAGCGGCACTTCGACTGTCTGAAGCTCGTTGCCGTTGGTAATAACGTTAGATTATCGTCATGGCTGCACGACTCAATTGAGGCGCGTACTTTTCCAGATATACGCCTGTAATTTGGAGATACTCCACAACAAGGACTATTTTTTCCCTGTCACCGTCCTTGACGCTTGTTTCTCGTCTGAAGGCACCACTGGCTCCTACTCGTCACGTTCCGCTTCTTCTTTCAGACTCGGTGTCGTCCCATTAGCCTGTTTGAGAATAAAAAAAAGACACAACTTGATCCCAACACAAGTTTGTACGATCCAGAAGCACGATAATCAGGTCAAAGCGACTGAGCAACGGACTTGCGGCGCTTATGTTTACCGACACGTCAGCTGTCGGGTCATACCGGACCTTTGGATTCGTAACAGCAAAGCCAGTCGTCCGTGCATTCAACTTACACACGAGCCCAGCCTTTGCCACACTCATGGTCTGTTGCTCCATTGCTTCGTGAATCGACGTGCGGTCGCTACTGCGAATATACTTGACTCGTCGATGCAGCACACGCCACGATCTGCCAAGACTAAGGCCCCCGCTTTTAGCATCCACTCCCCTCCATCCTTGACAGCTGTACACGTCAAACCTGTGCTCGTCGTGTCGATGCAAGTTGTAAGAACCGAGCGGGGACACAATATCGCTGTATACCGAAAGAATTGAGAGTTGCCAGTCCCTGTAAGAGCGGGCTTCTATTGCGAAGGAACGTAGACCGTCATCTCCGGCAACACCAACAGGGGTGGCATATATAGCGGCTGTAACTGTGAATATGTATTGTTCATTACCATTCCAAAATAAAACCTACAGCGTAGTCCACAACTTAACCAGCTCTGAAATTCTTCCACAGCTTCATCATCTGATACCTGAAGCTGCATATCATCACGAACAGGTAGCGCGAGTCCAACGTGCTGCCAACAAATCTTGAGCGTTGTGTAGGGTGTTTTTGCCCAGATGTCCGCACTCCATCGCATGGCAGTAATCTGATCAATTCTATATGCTTTCGCACCTTCGACGTTGTCACAACAATCGATTTTCGCTTGATATATTGGCATATTTGACGAGTCCGATAGCGAGCCTTGAGCGGTGCGATAACGCCAGCGTCAAGAGGCTGCAAACACGCTGTAGTGTTTGGTAGTAGCTTTTTTATAGTAACATTAGTCAGCACGAGGTTGCCATTAGAATGCGAAAAGCATTGTCAAACAAAAGTATAATATGTCGCGCTTGTGCGCGCACCTAGCGATCCAATCGACGAAGCCACAGCTGGTAGATCAACGACGTCATCCGGGCGGTCTTATTGCTCGTGTACTCGAAACCCAGATCTACACCTTTCTTGCGCCCAACACAGCGTAGTTGAGCGGCACGACCAATGAAAAGAAGAGGAAGAAAATCTGTACCGTCGGAATTACCTCCAACAACCAATGTAATCCTGGAATTGTCTTGCTTGATACCGGGCTGGTTGTTCCTGCATATATCTCCTGTCGGTGCCTGCGAATAGTATAGTCCGCATTCATCCATGTTGTAGGTGTCACAAGGATTAATTGTTCCGACAGTCGATGCAATCCGTCGCGGACCACCGTTGGATCAACGGATCCAACCTCTCCCGCTTGATATGAAATCGAAGTCCGCGGTGACGCATGAACGCCGAGAGCCAACCAACAGAAAGGACGAGGCCCAAAGCGTGTCCTCCAATGTCGATCCGAAGTTCCTTTGCCTTCAGAAATTGCGGCTGAGATTGACCCTTCTCGACAATACCTTGAACACCCATACACCGAGCTCTTTCTCAAGTGTTGGTGACATCATTTTGAGCGTCTTCCTGCGCTTTCCGTCGCCATACCCGTCCTTGATAGTTGTGGCGATCCTGAATATGTCCGATATTTTATTTCTTGCTGGAGGTCTGGCCTTAAACTCGCGTGCCGCCTACTGCGCCAGTTGTGACTGGTTCAACTTGGGCTCGATCTCGCTTTGATTCATAAGCGCGCGCTTCTGGGCAATGGTCACCCACCGCCCCATCCTGTCCGTGCTCAAATTTGGCGCCGACTGGAAACTGCCCAATTTCTTAAGCGCTTGACCAGAATAATAATTTTCCTTCATAATTTGATTTTTTCAATAGTATCAATAGCTGAAAGGTATGCTTTCTCCGGGTGTCGGAAGTGAGATTACATACTGTATGCACGTCATTTTGCACTTTTTCAGTGGACACATTCATAACCATGTTTGATTAAAAAATTCTACCACCTTTTTCTGCCGATCCGCTAACAAATTTGCGACAAGGACAAATCCAAAACACTCCCACTTTGAATAACACTTGGTTTCTGAACATCATCTGCACTTATGTTCTTCAACAATGGCAACTGGCTCCACTATCGATTATCCATAGATTTTCATCGAAAATTTGTGTCTTTTTCAGACGAACTAGTCCATTTCGCATTATTGTCGCCAACACGAAACGATGTTCTGACCCTACATCGTTTGTTTTACTCTCTTTGGCCTGTACATTCTGCCCCGTTGAGCCGGATGTGTTCTTTGAACCCACACCCATAGCAGAACCTCTTCTGCCTGCCTTCAACAACTGCATTTACTGAAAATCTTTCGGGCCTCTTTGCATTTTGCCCTTCCTCATCAATTTCTTGGGCCCAAGCTATTAAATTTTGTGCATGTTGGAGATAATCTTAAGGCCAAGGATTATACCACACAAGAAGTGTCATCTTTAGTCTCGGAATCGCATAGTTGACGATATTTTCGACAATAACTTGCTCGTTTGAGCCGATTTCATGTGCGAGAGTAGCCAGATAATAAAAATTCTCTGTTCAGGATCGCTTTGGGTCCCTTTCCGCAGCAAAAAAGCATAGATGCTTTGTGCTGTGTGATATTCAGTTTGAATACATTTAGCATCTGATTTAGGCCAAAATAGAGCTGCTGGAAGATTTGCCACCAGGTACATGTTGGCCTGGAAATAACTTGCGGCAACCCCTTCCAGATGTTCGCTCAACTTGTCCACTTTTAAACGATCAGCCCAAACAAAACCGGAAGCCATTTCAGCCACCTCTATCGCCTCGATAATGAGGGAGTCCCACTGTTAAAAGCCAGAGCCTAGACTTGGGTATAGTTCCTTGTCTGAGAAACTCGAGATCGATAGCCTGGGTAGTTTAACCCTCCCCAGGTTGTCCTTTCGGGTGACCTGTCTGCAGCACCCCTCCGACCACACTGTGACATAACTTGGGGTTTTCTCTCCAGCTGCGCACGATTTAACTAGTGCGAAAAATATCACCTCTATCTGCGTCATCCTCGGCGCTTAGGTCGTTGATAGTCATGCGCCTGCCTAACGCTCAAAAATTCTGCAGTGTTTCTTTTAACATGCTTCCGCCTAATCCCACTGGAGATCCTTTCCTAGAACCAGGAGATGTACTCGTGGCGGATCGTTGTGATCGCTCCTCTTCCATCGCGTCGAGTCGGCCCTTGAACTCTTTCACACTTTCTACCAATGCCTGCACTTTGGCTGCCGAGAATTCCAACTTCTCTTCTTTATCACGTAAGAATCACCGTAAGGAAACGATATAAAAGATACAAAAACGAAACAAATCCACAACGTAAGCGTAACACCAGAACTTAGGGATAGCATAACGAGAAAAATATGACGCGAAACTTCGATAAAATTTCACCCTGTTGTAGGGGGACTTCCAATTTATTGCTTTTGTTAATTATCAAGATATAGTACCAGCGTTTATTGCGACTTCAGCTCCGTGAGCCTTGTGCTCATAACCTGTCGAAAATACTCGCTTAAGTACGCGCAGCTAAATCATTTGTGCTTAGAGCTGCGCGATTATGTTTGGTGTGCTAGTACCAAGACGAAGGATGAGATGAGGAAGTGCTAACTCTGAAGTGTCGCTATGGCTAGTACTTAGTAAAAGATAAAATATATTATAAAAAGTTAAAAACCTTAACCGAAAATTTCTTAACTTGATAATATTGTGCATAAAATTCCATTGTTGCTTTGCTTAGTAGGACATTACATTTTGTCACTTTGGACAAAAAACACTCCGAAGGGAGATTATATATCAGGAGCGACCTAACATCATTCGAATACTAGCATGCAACGTGATGGAGTGGTGTGGGTGCCTAATAACCTCTGTGTGTCAGATGATGATGTCAAATCTCACAACACAAGTAGTTTGTAACTGTCATTAGCTTGAGGTTATTGTCGTGTATGAGGGTTAGATGGTTCGGAGACATCGCTTGCATAGTACGTGTTTGGTATCCCGACTGTGGGTACGCTTCACACATCGGGACCAGGAGGTCCCAGGTTCGAATTCTGGGCCAACCATTTCGGTTTTGAAGTATAATGAGACGCATTCATCCTATTTGGACTGTACAGTAACCTGCCCACGCAGTAACCGTAACTTGATCGTGTCTTATCATGAATTTTTATTAAAAATAATTAAGAGTCACATTTTCATGGAAGTGAGTCAGAATTAAGTCACACTTGGGAATGCTCCTTGTGGTACCCCAGATGACAGTGCCAAGTATGCAAAAATGATAATGAACTTCCCGGCCTGTCTTTAATCGAGCGCAATTAGTACAGTAGCACCGCCAAAACTCCACAGACGGTATGGACATACGACATACTTCATCTTTTCCAGCGTGCTAGAAAGAAACGCTACCACATCTTAAGTCTATACTGATTATACAGTGAAATCCAAGCAGGATCTGGCCAACGAAGAATCCTTTATAGGTCAATGTCTATCAATCGGTCAGAATAGGTTTCTTACCCAGGTCGTGATTGCATTGTCCACATCGTACAGGGAGTTGTCATATTGATCGGATGTTAGGACTTTGTAATGTAGTCACCGCCACAGTCCACATCGTTCATACGCCAGGGTGAATGCGTGAATTCCATGCGACTACAATCCATGACCTATATTGGTTGTCGCTCAGGACAGGTCTCAATTTTTATTTCGGATACGTCATACATAGGTCACGTGACCTGAGTCCGGGACCTGAGTCCGTGACCTGACCCGGTTGTGACCTGTAATTGGCCGAGACATATAGGAGATTCCAGGGTTTGCTAATACAACATAATGCCGCGTCTTGGGACGGACAAATGTTGACAATGTGTGGTGTGGAGATTGAAAGCGTTGTTCCAAATAGAAAGAATTTAGTACGTTCGTGCTACGAGAATATACGAATGCCGTAGTAGATAACGTGATAATGGTCCTAGTAGCCGTCTTCATACTAGCGTCTATAGCGGTATATTTATATGAGGCTAACAAGATCAAATCGTTCTACCTGAAGGTATGACACGTCGAGTGCTATGCGATCACTCCAGACGATCTTTTGTGCATTCTAATAATGTCTCCCGTCCCTCTTCAAAAAAAATTAGGACGCAGTAAAGCTTTCACTCGTTCTATTCTCTCCAAATAAAATGTTTGAACGATTTCAACTGCAGAGTTGATGACAACTGGCATAATAATGCCTACAAACGACTCAGCTAAGTGTAAGTTTTTTCGAGACACCGCTTAAAAAAGCTGCTGCTCTTCCCTCTCAGTTTGATCAACTATTGACTTATCATGCCATACCACAAACCTTTCAATAACTTGAAACGAATTCACGTTGTTTCGCTTCTCATTGTCCTTTAGCCACGAGATAAGTTCTGGTGGAAACGAATGACAATACATTGTAGAGATGCCGGGAGTCACTTGAGAAGAACAAAGCACGGAGCGAATAGACGGCATTCACACCAGGGTCATCAAAGCGATGAATGCGTGCTTACTTGTTTTATCCATTTTAAATATACATGTATAATGAAAAAAGTATATGGACTGACTTCTAGATATCAAGAACCACAACATATCAATGGCAACACGCTCTTACTTGAAGCATGTTTTTGCCTAGTCGAAAACCATTAATTACATTTCTGTTCACTCGAATTGTGAGTGGTGCAGCGCTCATACCGGTATCGCGGCGGGCGAAGGAACATCAAGAGCAAGAATGCTACCCCCAAGAAGCATATTTACCAGCAGCAAACCTACTAGCATAAGAATCATGTCATCTTTAAAGTTCGTCCGGTAGTATAATATCTTCATCACTTCTATCTTTTTCCTCTTCAGTATCTGCTGCTTTTGGCACTATCTCCTTTTCTACCAACAATATCTTACTGTCATTCTTCTTCTTTTACTTGAGTTCAACGCACTAATCGTTGCGGATCAACGGTTCCTCTTCAAAAATATAAAAGTAACTTTTCATCGTACGGTACTTTCTCAACTACCCCCGACGATGAAAAAAAAACAGCAGCCAAAAATAGCTACGGCAGTGGCCTGCGGCGAGAACCATCAAGCGTAAGCAAACACATGTACGACATAACTATGCACTTGCATGACCACCCACTCGTTAAATGCCTTTGCAAGAACTTTGCTCGTTTGGCGTAGCATCCCATGCTCGTCAAATGAACAAGCACATAACAGAGTGGGTCAACATTCCGCCGAAATCTACGCTTAATATGTTGAGCGCAAAAGTCGATGTGCGGAAAGATTCCAGTAATCCTTTTGGGCGACATGCCTTACCTTATAGGGCAACATATAACCTAGTGGATATGTCGTCAGGAAAAGCTTGGTTGCAGAGTATTTTTGCAGCTCATTGATCAGAATACAATCCCAACCAGGACGAAACCGCATGTGGCTATCAATCTGAAGATAGAACTTTTCACCCCGTCATAGTTTCTGTGCATGGGCATAAACCAAGCATGGAGCCGCATCCTCTCAGTAGCTCATCAAATGAACCCGAACCCTGTTTGAAGAGTACTTTCTCTGCAATTGAGACTAAGTCGCATCGTCCGTCTGCAAGCAAAAATGCCAACAAACACTTGGTCCGGAAAGTTGCTTGTTCTAGGGAATTATATACTGTGCGTCTACACTCGGAGTCGAGATAACTGGGGATTGCGACAAAAATGGAACTTCATTTGCATGGTCAAGTCTGTTCTCGATTCTTGAGGAGAGTGGACATTGTAGTGATTCCATTCCAATTTTCGCTTTTTGCGTCTCGCTCGATAATTTTTTAACCGTTTTGCCGAAATACCATATGGTCAAAGTCTTGCAATTGTGGTACGTTGGCTACACTTTATGCTCAATATATATATTTCTAAAAACCACTAACATATCCAGCTTTGGTGCTACATCCCAGTGACAAGCAGGCAATAGTTTGATTGCTTCAAATGTATACGAAGATGGCCACCATGCTCAGGCTCCCATTGATTGTTCAAGTACTATATGCATGTGACGAGACAAACAAAGTCTTCATTAAAATATCACACCAATTTAATTCCTTTGTGCGTTCAAGTAAGTGTCGAAATGCTTAACAAACCGAGGTCCATTACCTGGCTGCATAATATGTATACATCACGAACCTCACGTCAGAAAACGTATTACCTTCTCTAAAAAAATAACGTATAAAGAGTAGATACGACATTACGCAAATCCAGCTCGGGAGAAACCTTTTTTTATCTCATACACCAGCGATTCACCTGTTGGCGTAGCTACGAAACCGCGGCGCTGGCATTTGTATCATCACTATTTAAATCACTTGACGCCTGAATTCAAAGGATTTTATACACACAGTTCGATCGCTACGCAATTTTTACCGGCGTCGATCTTTGTTTTGTAAAAAATATCGCTTTGTGTCAGTTCTAATATTACATCTCTTACAGATAACGCGCTCTGTCATCCCAAAAATTTCTCCTTCACAACAAAATCAGGAGACTCAGAATGCTTTAACGCTGAAAGATTCGTTATAATCAGTACATGTGATTGCAACATTATGCAATTCTAGTAACGTAGTGAAAAGCTTCGCCGGTCTCACTTTGGATCTGGCATTCGGAACAAAATTTTGTTCTTGGTTCACTTCATCAACTGAAAGCTGGGAATTGGTACTCTGCTGAACAGGCTGAGGGCACATCGAAGATGGAAATACCGGCATTCTATCTCCGAGCAAAGCCTGTACAAGCACTTGCAGCTCTGGTAACAACGTGTTCAGCAACGTCTTTTTTGAACCCATCTCGAGCATGTTGACCCTTCTTTTTAGTCTTGCTTTTCTTGCTCTTCTTGTCACCACCAGTACTTGGAAGACCCGACCGAGGTCGAGTGGTATACTACTCATTTCGGGACCGACAGGTCCCGGGCTCGATCCCGGGGCCAAGTTGGTTGGATTCTAAAGTATAATGTGACGTATTCAACCACCAGTACTTGGAGTAGCTTTACGGTTCTTGCTTTTGCCTCTTATTGCCATGGTGTTTGTTGGTTGACCAAGTTGGCGGTTCGCACTTAACAGAGTTGTGGCCTGTTTAAGCTCAAACTTTTATTGCTATTACCGTACAACCGGTGTAATATCCGACAACATATATTAGCCAATCAAGTAAACCATTCTTTCTACAGTACAAACTCTTGTTCCGACGGCACTTTAATTATGGTATAAAACTGAGTCCCACAGAAACAAAAATTGATGGCGATGGAGAAGCGACAGCGCCTCCATGAAAATGGGGGTCGACGACTTAAGCAGTACAAGCGCACGGGCCCATCATACGAGTCTCGTTTATCACCTTCTTCAACCCCAGTTCAATAAAGGAAACGCCAAAGCATTTCTACCCAGGATTAGAGGGCGTCCAGCTCAACCCAGCGTGCAAGAACGTCTACAGCTGGGCGAAAAAACATTAACAAGATTAAGAAGGCAGGCTCTTCGAATTCACTCAAGTCCACGAGGAAGCTTCGTGCAGCTGGTACAGCGACTATTCTCACTATGGACACCGAGCTGCAGCTTGTACGCTGAATCAACTCGTACCGGGACGATGGAGTACCGGTTTCCAGTCTAATATTGCGCCCGAAGGTGCTTGAGTTTGCCAAGGCAACCGGCATTGAGCCAGGACAATTCACTGCTACGTGGTCGTGGTGTTGGATTCATGAATCGGCACGCCGTGCAGTTTCGTACAAAGACGCGTCAGGGCCAAGTCGGACCAGTTGACAGCACGGTGACAGTCGAGAAGCTCAACGTCAATTTACCCGCCGTGATGCACCGTCTCTGCGTAGACGCGGCGTACAACGCTGACGAGACACCGATTTTTTTTGGTACTACCAATGAACACTATCGAGAAGAAGGGCTTGAAGACAGTGTGGATACGTTCGAGTGGCAAAGTGAAGGAACGGATGACGTGCATGCTGTTAGGTTCGTCGAACGGTAAGAAGCGAACACCGTTTCTCGTACTCAAGATCGCGCCGTTAAATAACACGGACACCCAGACCGAAAACAACCGAATCCGTCATGGCTTTGGCAAATCCTTATGGAAGTCGATTAAGCGGGGGGAGGAGCATCGGGTGCAAATCTATGGGAAAGGTGTGGGTGTGGGATTCTACGTTATCAGTGATCTAGCTGGACTACCAATTTCAGCACCGACAGCATCACGACCGTCCGATCGTCCTGCTTTGGGAAATGTTATGGGGACAGTGGTCGGCTGATGTGGCAGTCCACGTCAAATCAATCAATGTACATCTGATCGAGGTGCCCGGCGGAACACTGGCAAATGTGTCCTGGACTTGGGCCTTGAAGCAACGAATGCGTCGCCACTAAGTCACGCGACTTGCTGAGCAGCTTGCGGCTGGCCATGAAAACCGTCTGGTGGCGATTAAGCGCCGTCACGTGAAGAGGTGGTTCGGTGAATTGCGTTGTCTTGGGGTCACATGGCTACATCTACGATTTCAAACGGTTCATGGGTATTTTTCGCGACCCGCCAAATGACCCTGATAAAGAGGCAGCATTTAACCAAGTTGCAGACCAATAAAATCAGTTGAATCTGCTCGATGCAGGTGTTGGCGAAGTGGACAGTAGAAATGATATTGTAGATAGGGCTCTTGCAGGAGATATCACGGAGGAAGTAATGTAGTAAAGTTTGATATCAGATGCGGAAGCGCTAAGTGACCATTAGAACGTAAAACAATAACCAGTCACAATAAAATAGTTACTAGTATTACTTGGTTACACCTTGTTGCAAATGCTTAAGCCCCATTGTCTTGATCTTCCAATTGTTCCGACATCAAAATCCACGTGACATCGCTGACCACGTCAATGTTTTGATGTTTCAAATACTGTACGCGTGGATAGAGGAAGTGATTCATGCTGCGTTATATAATTTTCACCCAATTGTTAAAACCCCATAATGACAGCCAAAATGTTGGCACGACTACGTTATAGGCGCTGATAGGAGTGAAGACGCTGACAATGCCCACTATCAAAAGAATTGGCAGACGTCGTGACGCCGCAGAGCAATAAATGTAGTAATGCTAGCTTTGCAGTTAATCGTTTGGCTGGATTAGATAGATTCCAACAATTGAGCCAAGAAGTCATTTGCTTCCGCTAAGAGGATATGTACCATTTGTTTTCAAACTGCAAGCACGCAAATTGTTCAAGGATTTCATTTCGCAAGCAATGGGCATTTGACTAACCGTCATCGTTTTTAGTTGCAATCTATTTCAAAATTTAACAGCATCGGATTTGTCACCTCTTGTGTTAAATGGGTGCACTCCGGTAAGCGCAATGTAATCCTTGGGCGGACCCGTTTCAAGATGATGTTAGGTAGGTCAGAACCAACCGGTAGAAAAAATAGTTTCTTTTCGTACCAGCACACGAACGACCACATGTAAGCACTGGAATCTCGAGGTTGACGCTTGATGATCTTGGGAGCCCAATACGCTCTGCTGTAGCATATTATATCAACCACGATTAACTCAGTAGCGAGGTTAACATTGTTCCGGTTGGGCACTTCTCGATAGATTGCTCTCCTTGTTGTTGTCTCCGGCTTATCCCGAAGTCTTAATATAAACAAACAAATATTTAGAAGGCCACCACACGATGAAGCAATAAAAAAAGCGCTCTTACCGCTACTTTAACGTTAGCTCTGGCCGAACGGTAGTGCAGCAAGATATTTCAGGTTTCAGATCAAGGCGAATAAAAATTCGGGAAATCAGCTTAAAATCATGGCTATAGCAGTATCCCTACGCGTAAAAAATACCAAACGCCACGAGAATGAAAGTATTCAAGCGCCAGCCCGACATTTCAAAGTGCTCTTTCTGTTGATAATTTCTGAAGTAGGCTGAATGTAGAAAAATAGAAAGTAAATTACTCCCTCCGTCCCAAAGTTATTGTCCGATTCACGTTTTTTTAGCGTCCCATTTTTATAGTCTTATTTTTATTTATGAAGTGCTACAGTCGATTGCAATGAATTCTCTTCTTTACAGGTGCTCCGGAAGGTAGAAATCTCATAATATATATAGTACTTGCTCATGAAGGTAGGCATTGCATCGTTTAGAGAGTACAGTACTTGCTCGCAGGCCTATTCAGATCACTGTGCTGGACCGGACCCCGGTTGATGTTGCATGGAGATGAAGAGCGCACAGTACCTCGAATGTTGGCATGCCTTATAGCAGCTGTTAATATATACTCGTGCATCGTTCACCGTTGTCTTCTAGTCAAATTCTTCTTCTTCACAAGGATTATAGCATCATGGGTACCCCAACTTTATCCACTTTGCATTCACCCAAAAATGGCCCAGCAAAACTATAACATGTATCAGTGCAGAGCTGGGTTCCTCTATCACCAGCACCTTCATCGGCAGAGGCTGGAGCGAAGTTTATATATCTACCGGTGCTCCGTCAAATGACTCCAAAATTAGAAGGTAGTTTTGGTACTGCAACGTAAGCTAGCGAAAAGCTAAAAAAAACCAATTTATCATCAAATGACAGCCCTTAAAACACCTATATTTTGATGTAATTTATATCAAAAAAGCAATATTTTTGACCTTAATCTCAGTGTTTAAACAACAAACAGACAATAACTTTGGGACGGAGGGAGTATATGCTTAGGTCCTTAGTTCGCAAGCACATTTTGCTACATCTAAGTCTAGTAAAAACATACAACGTAGCAGTTGAAGCATCCGTACGTTTCGTAACATCGAGTCTTCAAATAGTGGTGCAAAGTAATAAAAGAATATTCGATCATCACGACGTCCTCTTCCGTTATGCAACCACTTCTGTCCGTTGCGAATATTGAAAATAGACGTAATCCAGTAGCCTCCCTCAATGTTAGCAACCTAGAACCCCTATATCACGAGTAATATTTTGGTGCCTCTGGCCAGGAAGTCCTTTAGTGAGCAAATCAGCTAACATCATCGACGTTCTACAGAATTCGATTCTGACTCCTCCATTTTTCACTTCGTCACGAAAGTGATGATATTTAATATCAATGTGCTTGGCTCGACCATGGTTTACTGGATTCTTAGTCATCTTAATGCATGACTGGTTATCTTCGAAAATCACAAGCTCAGGTTTTTCAATACTTGCAGCGATCAAAATTTCGCATAGTAGATGATGCACCCATTTGCCTTCTTGAATCGCCAGACTTAGTGCGATATATTCAGCTTCGCTCGTCGAGAGTGAGACACTTGGCTGCTTCTTGCTTCCCCAGCTGATAGGACCACCAACTTGCGTAAAAATATATCCTGATGTTGATTTTCGGTCCGCGATATCTCCAGCCTAATCCGCGTCCGAAAAACATTTAAAATTAAGGTCACCACTCGACTTTAATCGGATTCCATGTAATTTAGTGCCTTGTAAGTGGCGAAAAATTCTTTTTACTGCAGTCCAGTGTACAGGTTGAGGAGACTCCATAAACCGAGCTACCAAACCAACGGCGAATGCAATATCGGGTCGAGTCGCACACATTAAGTGCATAAGTGCACCGACAGATTCACGGTAAGGACCGTTGATTATAGCACCCTTGGTCTCGTCTTGTACTAATTTTGCGCTTATTTCAACCGGACTTGAGACAGGCTTGCAGTCTTTCATTCCAAATCGATTCAAAATGTCCTTAATATATCGTCGTTGACACAAAGTTATACCATCTTGATGTGCAATTATCTCAATACCGAGAACAAATTTGCACTCTTCACTGTCAGTCATTTCAAATTAACCTTTGAGCTTGTCCTTTATTTGACGTATCAAGATGACTGAATTTCTTGTGATGATCACATCATCAACGTATACTAATGGCAATATACAATACTCGTCAGAGGACATGATGTACATGCATGGATCAAACGTAGAAACGTTGTATCGAATAGATCGAACATGATCATCAAATGTTTCATTCCATACCCGAGACGCTTGCTTAAGTCCATAGATGGACTTTCGGAGCTTTAGACAGTCCAGGCTTGGATCCATACCGTCCGGAATTGAAATATTAATTATTTCTTTTAATTCGCCATAAAGAAATGCAGTCACCACGTCAAGTTGGTCGATTGTCCATCCGGTAAATGTAGCTAATGCCAGCACCATGCGAAGAGTGGCATATTTAACAACCGGGGCAAAAGTCTCCGTATAATCCATACCATACTTTTGGCGAAAACCTTTAGCAACAAGTCGAGCTTTGTACTTGGAAATCGATCCATCGGCGTGTCGCTTGATTTAAAAACCCACTTTGTGTCAATTGTATGAAAATTGCTTGGAAGTTTAGCAGGGCAAAAAACATCACGAGTTTGCATCGATCTGATCTCGGCTTGGACAGCATGGCGCCAGTGTACTTGATCAATGCCACTCATAGCTTCTTGAAAAGTCTTGGGCTCGGACATCTCGCAAACTTGGGCCGTACAAGCACTTGCACGCCACTATTCTTTAGGCTCAGTGCGTCGTCTAGTCGAGCGTCGAAACCAGCCCTACCATCCGTGATTGAGACATCTGTGTTCGGTATGGCGCTGTCGGATGCTAGATCCGGTGATGGCGGGGAGTGTGCAGATCGTTTGCCGATATACTTAGTGTTAGAAATACTGTACCTGCCTTGAACATTAATATTGTCGAGCTGGTTAATAATGTCATCCACACGGTCGTTCGAATCGTCGAGTAGAGTAACTCCATTAATGGATTCATCAAAATCTACGTCACGACTAATGATAATCTTGTCTCCTTCGATGTCGTAAATTCGATAAGCCTTTGACGTTTCTTCATAACCCATAAAGATTCCAGGTCGAGATTTTGGGTCCCACTTCCGGCGCTTTTCCTTTGGTGTGAGAGCGTACGCGAGACAGCCAAATATCCGCATATATTTTAAACTTGGATTGAATTTAGTGACCATTTTAGATGGGGTTTTTAGAGATGATTGGGTGAAGGTAGACGATTTTTTATGTAAATCGCAGTCATTGCAGCTTCGGCCCAAAACATTTTGTCTAGTCGCGCATAGTGAAGCATACTGCGACCAATTGTTTTAATGCTTTGAATGGCGCGTTCAGCCGTCCCATTTGTTTGATGGGCGTATGGCACCGTCAGTTGTTGTTCGATTCCTCGATCCGAATAAAATTTCTTCATGGTCGAAGTTGCAAATTCCTTCGCTCCATCATGGCGCACATTTTTGACACGCTTGTCGAACTGATTCGCGACTTGAATGATGAATTGCTTCAGCGCCGCCTCGCTATCCGATTTCGCAACCAGACAAAAACCTTTCATCAATCCGCTTGATTCGTCAATAATTAAAAGCAAGTATTTGCTACCGCCCATGCTCTCCACTTCCATTGGGCCACATATGTCAAAAGGGAGTAGTTCGAAAATGCCAAGTCCATATTTAGCTTGAATGGTTTTTTGACGATTTTACCAAGTTGACAACCATGACAGGAAGTCATTTCTTGCAAGGTGACCGAGAATTCCGCGTCTTTTACTATACCTTTGTGAACAAGGTGACGAAGTACAGGAAAAGGTGCATGGCCCATTCGCTCGTGCAGGGTTGACCCAGACTTGATCTTGGTTGAAATTTTCGCCGACATGGTCGTCCCACTTGAAGGTACACGCAACCAGTAGAGTCCATCAACAAAGTAAGCGGTTGCAACTACCTTGCGAGAGAATTTGTCCAATACATCCACGCTTAGTCCGTCGAAAACGACTTGGAATTTGTTTGAGTTGTAAATTTGCGGAATTGATAATAGGGTTTTCGCCACACCTGGCAGGTGATCATGGTGATTTGGTTGTCGCAAATGGCGACAAGACTAAAATATTAGGCGTGGGCACTGTAAACAAAAGGATTGTGCATCCCAATGGACGTACGCGTAACCTTCCGGTAACCGACGTACGTTGGGAAGCACAATCCTTCAGGTAACCAACGTACATTGGGAAGCACAAATCCTTTCGTTTACAGTGCCCACGCCTAATATTTTGGTCTTGTCGCTATTTGCGACAACCAAATCACCATGATCACCTTCGCTAATTTCAGCGAATTTTGATTTATCGTTGCATATGTGGTGTGTTGCACCACTGTCGACAGCCCACATTCCTTGTGTTTCCGCTTTGGGGGTGGTGGCTCCACAATCCATTGAAACGACAAAAGCGAGCGGAACATCTTTTTCTTCGTCGTCGCCATGGTAATTTCGCTCAACATAGTTTACTCGTTTGCCACTGCCCGTCCGATTTGGCTTTCGTCTTGGTTACTTGTTCTTATTCCAACAACGGTCCTCTGTGCGACCAATCTTGCCGCAAAATGTGCAGACACGCTGTTCCTTTTCAGCGTTGAATGCTTTTGCTGAATCTTCAACTTGTTCGGCCTTTCTCGCATTCGAACGTTTTATGTACTCATTATTGAGTACTCTTATTACATCTTGAGTCTTCAAGTCAGCATTGCTCATTTCAATGTGCAGTACGACATTCTCAAAACGTTTTGGCAGGCTGCGTAGCAGGCAAATTGCCACGTCTTCATCCTCCATCTTTGCGCCAATGCTAATTAGCTTAGCGTGGATGTTGAGGACCTCGTTGCAGTGGTGCAAGGAATTGTCGCCTTCCTTCATTTCCATGCTGAACATTTGTCGCTTCAGATAAATTCGCCCAGCCTTTTGTGATCCTTCATAAAGGGTTTTGAGACGCGTCCAAGCAATCCACGCTTCTTCGCAGTCGTCGATGAGATGATGATATTCCGCATCGATGTGCAGAAGCAGAAGACCAAAGGCGATGCTGTTGGTACGGATGTACTCTTCCTGGATCCGTGCATCGGTAAAGCTCGGCGTTGATTCAAGGTTCACGACGCTCCATGACGATTTTGTCAGTAGTACACCTAGCATATACCATGCCCAGGTGGCATAGTTGTCACCGTTGAACTTGTCAATAACCGGTTTCGTTGAACTTGAAGTAAGTATTGGGCTCATAACCTGATAATTTGTGAAGTAGGCTGAATGTAGGAAACTAGAAAGTAAATTATATGCTTAGGTCCTTAGTTCGCAAGCACATTTTGCTACATCTAAGTCTAGTAAAAACATACAACGTAGCAGTTGAAGCATCCGTACGTTTCGTAACATCGAGTCTTCAAATACTGGTGCAAAGTAATAAAAGGATGTTCGATCATTACGACGTCCTCTTCCGTTATGCAGCCACTTCTGTCCGTTGCGAATATTGAAAATAGACGTAATCCAATATCTGTAAATTTCAACTGCCAAACAAAGTGGCACAACCCCTACTTATCCATTTTAGCACTAACATCTTTGATCGTTTTTTGGAATTGGGCTGTCAGGTCGCGTCTATCACACGAAAAGTAATTCAGGAAATATGTAGACATTTCACGACCATCAATGATGACACTCGTACCTTTTTTGGTTTTCATCACCAGCAAGTCGACGGCTTTCGCTCTAGACACGGAAAATCAATCTATCATAAAGTCGACAGTTTTAGTGCAACCGCTAGTGCAACCCACACACCACACTAAGCTTGTTCTGCATCTGCAACTCCCGACAAAGTTGCTCCAGTTTGGACTTGAAGAATTGGTCTTCATTGGCTCTGTACTCACTGTATACAGAATCAGAAAAGAGCACCTGCAACGATTCTACTCATGAAAACGTACCTGCGCTCTTGCGTTGGCTGAGAAGGATGCATTTAACATTCAGCTCGAGGACATTTATTTCTGCATGAGTTCAATCTGGCCACGTCACTCTCCATATTTTCAAGTAAGTTTTTCCACCAATCTCTACTTAATTGGTAGCTCCGTACCGCCTGGGTGAGAGCGCTGACGAGATCAGCCACCCCATCATTTCCACATTCTCCTTTACAGCCTCTGCTTTATCCTTTATCGTAACTGGCAGCATCTCATCCAAGAAAATGCCTATAAAGTATGATTACAGAGCTACCACAACAATGCCTTGCAACAACACTGCTTGTTTCAGCCTTCAGCAGAAACTCAAGCCATTCCTCCAGCAATACACAGCGCGCGAAGAGCACTTCCAGCGCTTAGTAAAGACTAAGGATCTAACGGTGCAGCTTGCCGAAACAAAACTGCATTATGAGGTGGAGCTTACTTTGCGAGAGGCGGAGAAGGTGAAAATCGGCTTGACAAGGCTAAAGGGGTTTCTGACCGGGAGGTTCAGTTGCAAGCCTAGCACAATTCCTACTCTCAAGCGTTTGATGTTGTGCAGGAAACGCTGACCAAAAGCAATTAGATGTTCGACAGACATCGTAAAGTAGACCAGCAGCATCCTTTTCAGATAAAGAACCCTATCATATTTCGTCAGCTTATCTGATAAAAAGAAAGTAGATTTAATCAGCGCTAAAATCAAATAGTTCGCCACCTTCGACCAAGTCGGTCAATATGATCGTCTTATTCTCAAGATATAGCACGTCATGCAGCGACACAATATTTTCATGTAAACCAAGGTGCTTTAGAATGCCAATCTAATTGTCAATCAAACACTTAGTTACTCGCAATAATTTCACCAAGTAAAAACAAAATCACCTCTGATTGAATTGTTTCCAACGAAGAATTTTTTAAATCGAAGATCTTCGCTAATAGCGCCTGCGACATCAATGTGAAGTTATAAATTATTTTTTTTCATTTTCCCTGACTCTAAACCTATTTCCATGTCTATTGCAAGAACAACTGAGAACCCTAAACCATAGAATAAAGAAAAAAATGTTTCTGCTTAATCCAAAATTCTAGAGTATATTTTCCTTCCAGCCTCCTCGACCTAGCTCTTTCGGCAGCAGATAATGTCCCATCTGCTCCATATTAGAGCTATTGTCGCTACTGGATCAACACTCAAGTTCGCAGTTTTGAGACATTAACGTGGCAACTCCCAATGCTGCTGCGGTGAGTTAAACCTCGTATCCTCGCCGGCCTTTCTTTAGTAAATCAAATAATCAAATGATTTACGCATCACCTTTATGTTGCTCATAACGAGACGACGATTCGACATCAGGGCCGTCAAGCCTGTGCCAGCACCAAACATTCCGTCCAATGCATCTACGGTTCCTTGACTCGAGCTAAAACCAACGCAAGGCATTTAGGTGCTGCAGAAAAGACAAGATATTTGGCTTGTATATTAAAGTTTCTATTTCACACCTCAGATTGGCATCAACGAGGATCCTGTGACTGCTAGTCTTCACTTCGCTTTAGGTCCATACTCGCACTCGTATCTTCTTAAATCTGTTATAACAGCGCACCAGTTTACTCTCATTCGTGAGGGATACCTTACGCTCTGCGTCACGACTGATCAATTTCGCCTATGAGGAGAAGTTGTAAAATTGAGTGGTAATCACCTGCCAGGTCAATAACAATTAGCCATCACCGAGTGCCTGTCTTGCTATTAAAACAGCGATTGCTAATTCCGCGATTTCCGACCTCTAAAATTAGTTTCAAGCCCTAACCTTTTCGGAATTCGATAACACCGGTTATACACTCCTGGCCAAAAATAAAGTACCCCCCCCATTTTTTCCACGTTTTGCTATATATATCAGCGACTATTAGGAGTTAAGAGCTGCTGTTTGGGGGTCTCCCATACAAAAGACGAAATCAGGTACCTGGCCAAAATAAAAGACATCCTCAATCATACAAAAATCAAGATTAAATGTGTACTTTTTATTCAATAATCTGAAATGGTAAGAGGAAAGGAGCTATCACACGAAGAGCGAGGAAGAATCCGCGGACTGCACGAGGCCGGACACTCCATAAGAGACATCGCGCGACGAACTAAGCGCTCTCGCACAAGTATACGAACAGCACTCCAACTCCAGCAACCCAAGAGTAGGAGGGGCCGCAAAGCTCTTTTGACAAGTCGGGACATACGACGCCTCGTGCGAGCGGCAGCAACAGGAAACTACACGGCCGTCCAGTTACTCAACAAGCTTGAGCTTAATTGTTCAGCGCACACCGCCCGCCGCATCCTCTTTGACGTAGATTGGCTAGTATATACTAAAATGGACCGCGCTCTCCCTCTCACGCCGGAGCACAAGAAAGAGAGGCAGATTTGGGCCAAAAGACACGTGACGATGGAGAAAAATTGGGAAGCTGTTATTTTTTCGGATGAGAAAAAGTTTAATCTCGACGGCCCCGATGGTTTCAAAAGCTACTGGCAGGACCTGCGCTGCCCGCCTTGACAGACAGTCCGCAGGCAAAACGGTGGTGGTTCGGTTATGGTTTTGGCCGCATTTAGTGCAAAGGGCAAGTCTGAGATGGCCGTGCTCGCTGGGAGGCAGGCATCTGAGCAATATGTCTATACACTATCGGAATTCTTGCTTCCGTTTGCTCATTTGCACTACGGGATCGACTACACGTTCCAACAGGACAACGCATCGAACCACACGTCGGTGTTCACAGCGGAATTTTTTGAAGAGCACCAAGTGAAGGTGATGAAATGGCCAGCGCGCTCGCCCGATTTGAATACGATCGAGAACTTGTGGTCAATTCTAGCAGCAAGAGTGTACGCTAACGGTAAACAGTACTACGGTGTCAGCGAACTCACTTCATCTATTTTGTCTGAGTGGGCCGCCATAGAATTAGACACTTTGCGCACTCTCGTTAAGTCAATGCCTAAACGATGCATTGAAGTCATCGAGTCGCGTGGGAACAAGACTTATTATTGAATAAAAATTACACATTTAATCTTGATTTTTGTATGGGTGAGGGTGTCTTTTATTTTGGCCAGGTACCCGATTTTGTCTTTTGTATGGGAGACCCCCTACAAACTGCAAAAACCAGGTTAATTACACATAGAGGTGCCGAGGTTGAGGTTCATTCGGTTCTAACCTTGACCTCAACCCCAACGTTGGGGTTGAGGTTGGCGACTGCTAAACCCTGTACATGAACCCAGAATGATGCTTTTATCCAATCAGAAATGCACTTATTTTATCCACTGATAATCCTCTTAAAATATTGTAAAACCAGTACTGTATTTTGATTCAATATACAGTGTGTCGTCTCTTGCCTCCTCTGCAATGGAGGAGCGCCGGCAGGAAGTTGAGCGTTTGCGCTGCCAAGCCGAGCTCACTCATGGTCCTCTTTTTGAGATGAGAGGTCAGCGGAAGCCTGAGTTCTGGCAATGCGTCCGACTCATCGCCAAGCCTCAGTTTGCCGAAACAGCGCAGGATGATTTCAAAGCTTCAACAATGGTGAGCTCGGCAATCTGCCTCGATTGTAACACCATACTCAACTACTATCCTGGATGCAACACTGTCGTTGAGCACATGAAGTCAAAACATCGCAGTTTAGTAAAATCTTACTCGTCCCCCAGCCCTCGAAAGAAAATAAAGTCCAAGCGGAGAAGGAAATCATCGGGAGGATCTTCGTCATTTAATGGTCAACGAGAACTTACTATGGAAGAGAAACAAAGCGTTGAGTCAGCACTTGCAAAGTGGATCGCTCGTCGAATGCGTCCAATTTCGATTGTTGAAGATGACGAGCTCCAGGAATTGTGCGATCTTCTTGGTGGCTTTGGCGGTTTCAAGATCACGCTCTCTGGTAGGATGCAGATCCGAGAGACCATTATTAACGATGCGGAAGATCTTTATGCACAGCTTAAAAAGGAACTGGCTCTTCACGAGGGCTACTATTGCTTGACGACCGATATCTGGACCGATCGCAGTGCTCGTAGTTATATGAGCTTAATGATTCACTACGTCGATGAAAATTTCAAGCCAAACAATAAGCTTCTTGGTGTGATTCATTTTCCGGGAAAGCACCCTGGTGCTCGTATTGGTTCAAAACTCGTCAAACTTCTAAATGAGTGGAATCTCGTTAAGGAAAAATGCGCGATGCTAATTCGAGATGGAGAAGGAAACGCTGTAAAGGGAGCGGAGTGTTCTGGGCTCAGACACATGTCGTGCATTGCGCATTCGCTTCACCTTGTGCTTGCTGGTGCGCTGATGCGAGTTCGTAAACCCGCTCCACAAAACTCAAAGCAAAGTAAGAAGGAATGGAACATAAACAAGGTGAAACAAGACACACAGAGTTCTGGCTCACCTACACCTGTTGAAGGAATAATAATTGGTGTTGCTAAGGATGATCCTTACGTCCAAGAGAATGAAGAACTTGATTTTGTCGAAGACTCCGAGACAGACAACGATGATGAGGTCGCGGATAATACTGTCGATTATCAGGCACATCAAGTTCGGAATGTTATACGCATGCAGAATGATGAGTATTTAAACACTGCAGCTACTACGCTAGCCAAGAAGGCTCTCGACAAAGTACGACTTAAGGTGGCAAAATTTCGTAAGGTTGCGACCTATTTTCACAGATCCCCGAAGGCAAAACATCGACTGAAGCGCATCCAGGAAGCCAAGTGCAGTTCTATTCTGTTGCTGATTCTAGACTGTCCAACACGTTGGAGTAGCACGCATTCTATGCATGAGCGCTTTGAAGCAATCAGGATCGATATAGACGCATTTTTGGCTCATCTAGCAACTTCTGCCGGCGCTGCCGAATTTTCGGATTCAGTATTGAAGGAGACGCTGAGTAGCGAAGACAGGCTTTATTTTCGGTGCTTGTTACGGATCCTGATGCCATTTGCGGAAATAACAGAGCGTTTCAGTGGTGAACAATATCCGACGTTTATACGGGCGTTTCCATACTTGCGTATGATCAAGGGCTACTTGCAGAAAAACAACTTTTTGAGGCAGACTACGCGGAAGTTAGGAACGAACCATTTTCCGGACAAGCTCTCTGTGACATGAAGACTGTTTGCCGCGCTTTCCTCGATTTATTCGCTGAACGCTTTCGTGGGATGGATCGAGATTTGATGTGGGTGCCTCTTCTCGATCCTAGACTAATTGACATGAGTTACTTGTCCCCAGATGAACAGGATTGAGCCCGTGAGTGTATTATTGAAGCTATGATCAAGATCGAAGAAAAGAAAATGAAGCTAAATCAGACAACAACACCAGTCACTGCTATCCCCGGGTTCATCTCGCCACCACGTGTAGTGAAAAAAAGCGTAATTGACGAGTTCGACGCTGTTTTGTTTGGGGAAGAAAACATCACCCTGCTAATACCTCCGACGAGGCTGACCGGATTCGTTTATACAAGAAGTGCAGCACCGAGGCGACCTTATACCTCAGTATGGAGGAAAAACCGAAGCTGCGTCCTCTGGAGTGGTAGGCCGCTAACAAGACAGCTTATCCCATCATGAGCAAGCTGGCACGAAAGTGGATAGGATGTGTCGCAACATCAGTGCCTTCTGAGCGAGCATTCTCGACGGGAGGAAACGTCGTTACAGTAAAACGAGCTGCACTCACTCCTGAGATGATCGGACACCTGGTGATGCTGGCCCAGAACGCAAAGTCAGAGGTTACAGCTGAAGATGGCGCTCCAACCCAAGGCTGTGAAAGTAAGGACGAGACAACTATATTTCACCACGTGAAGTGATGTAGCGGAGGCCATACGCACTGTTCTCAGTTTAAACGCCAATGTCGATAACCGTATTTTGCTATTCTAGGTGGTGACTGCAGCGCTGTTGAACAAAGTTTTTAGATCGAAACCCCACGCAAGTTCTTGTTTACTTTCTGCTTGAAGAGCGCAATAAAGCAGATTTTTTACATTACAACATAAAAGAAATCATTGTTCACCTTCTTTACTTGCGTCAAGGCCTTGACAAAGATAGAAAAAAAACCTAGCACCACTGTTCCTCAAGAAGATTGTGCTGCACTTGAACGATCAACATGATCGAGTGGTTCGTGCTGCATCTGCAGCCCTTCAGGGCATGAACGTCGTGGTTAAGCTGGATCAGTCTGCGCACCACTTGGACTTTATTCGTCAATCAATTAACTCTATGGTCAGTCACGCCCGTCATCGCAAGGGTTGCGTTGGCGACGGTGAATACTTGCTCCCAGGTCTTTGCATTCCAAAGGGCTTGGAACCGTTCTTGTCTAGCTACCACTGGGCTCTAATGAATGGGTCACACGAGTTGTGCCAAAGTGCAGCCGCCGGACTTGGTGAACTTGTTCAGCTGAGCTGCGCTTCTTCTCTCCGCCCATACCTGATTAAGCTCACGGGTGCGTTCATTCGTATCGCTGGTGACCGTTTTCCAGGTCATGTAAAGACTGCAATCTTGCAGACTCTAGAGATTATTTTGGCCAAGGGCGGTGTGGCACTCGAACCGTTCCTTCCACAGCTAGTCATCATACGATATCGGGGCATGCGAGCAGAATCACCCACAAGCTCAAAAGCTAAGCACGTTCGAACATGTTTTCACTCTCACAATACTTGCAAATATATTGTGTCTACATAATCTTCTATTTGTTTCTTCGTGCAACAATCACTGACTTCTACCAGGCCAATACCTCTCCTTGTCGACGGCCTGTAGGTAGCGAGGAAGACAAACCAGCCCGAAGAATGGGAACCACCTCAGGAAGCACATTCTCACCGAGCTTGCGCACAAAAAATTTCTCCAAGGGTACGACCAGCCATTGTTTGTTTTTCCATATTGTCACCTGAAAGCGCCGACACAATGGCGTTCATGAGTGCTTCTAAAATCTGGCGCAAGGTCTTGGGAGTGTTAGCGACCACCGTCTTCCAAACTTGCAGAGCACTCTGGCGAACCATTGCCGAAGTATCGGAGCGAATCATGTACAGCGAAGCCAATACCGTGTTGCGACGTTGAAGACCCAACAGCTTGATAATGGCACGATCACCTGAAGCGCTGCCAGACGACTCATCGTCATCATCGTGATATTCGTTGACAGTAGTAACAGCCCGCGTACCACTGATACGATACATAAGCTCACCTTATAGCATGACTGATCTCTGGCGAATACGTCAGCTATCATCAAACAGCCAAGCCTCTAGACATGGTAGCAGATCGCGCGTATATGAAAGAGCGTGCGAGTTAACCACCACATGACCCGAGTGCATTGCGACATCGCGCACAGATTCGGCTTCATCACTGAGACCGGCGATCACAATGGGCCGAGCCTCGCGAAGAAACAGTGTTGAATCCACATGAATTTTTCGGTACTTCATATACACAGACATTAAATCGTATGAGATTCCAGGCATTCAACTTTGAGCAACGTTATGCAAATTAAATGCTTATAATCACATACCTTGTTTACTTTCTGCGTGTGGGATGCCTTCTCTGTGGGCAGCGAGAATTCAAATTTATACTGAATAAAGG
>MIQA02009183.1:0-10546 GCA_001887855.2 Sclerospora graminicola | reverse complement strand
GACACGGCGTTGGAATTACAACGGGACAGAAATGGTGAAAGTTTTGAGCATTTTTTGAAGAATGTTACACGGTCTGTGGATTTACTGAGGCTATCACGATTTTTGAAGAAAATTCTTAACATGGAATTCCAACTTGATGATCTTGACAAAAGTGGACCCTTTTTGGAATTACAACGGGACAGAAATGGTGAAAGTTTTGAGCATTTTTTGAAGAATGTTACACGGTCTGTGGATTTACTGAGGCTATCACGATTTTTGAAGAAAATTCTTAACATGGAATTCCAACTTGATGATCTTGACAAAAGTGGACCCTTTTTGGAATTACAACGGGACAGAAATGGTGAAAGTTTTGAGCATTTTTTGAAGAATGTTACACGGTCTGTGGATTTACTGAGGCTATCACGATTTTTGAAGAAAATTCAACATGGAATTCCAACTTGATGATCTTGACAAAAGTGGACCCTTTTCTGATACGTCAACTCTATGGGAATTAATTGTTGAGTCAGATGCTTGTCCAACAGCACTGTTGGATATAAGGCGCATCTACTGGGGTCACACAATGTTAGTCATTGAGCACCCGTCTATGCGTGGCAAGAAGCAATGCCTTAGATGTGGAGATATGGGTCATCCAATGCGGAAATGCGTGACCCCTTTAACAGACTTGTTGAAGAAGAAGTGCATTCAAGTGAAATTAGAAGAATTAAAACATTTCGCATCGCCGACTACAACATTTCGGAGTTTGGAGGAGTTGAGGGCGCAAGTAGAAGCGGTTCGAGAAAAACAACTAGCAGAATTCGAAGCGGCAACTGCACAAAAGGAGACGGACAAACAGGAAGATGAGGCCAGAGGTTCGGAGAGGGTGAAGTGTGTGACCCCCTGTAAAAATTCGGAAGCTTCATCAAGCTCCACGATGGAGATGCAGAAAGTGGAATCATCTAACAGGGGCAGACCCATTCAGCAGAATGGATTACTGTCACCAAGAAGAAAAACCGAGCACCGGTCAGGAAGCATTTAGGCAACGAGGAAGAGGAAAAGCCGCCAATTCCGAAGATAGTTTTGAGCTTACAACAGGACATTCAACGGACAAGTGAAAAAATGGTACCAAGAGGAAGTGACAACTTATCGACTGTTCAGTCAAAGGATGTCAAGGAGAAATCTCAACAAGTGCTCAGCAAAAGAGAAAACTGGAAAGAAAAAAGGAACGAGAGCAGCAAGCAGTGATACTTCAAAAGAAAGCAAATGCGCTCCTAATACTAAAAGGGAGAGTAAAAACATACATAACTACAGTTCTGACAGACATCGAAAGAGAGGAAGGACCTGTGTGTTTGTATGAACCTGAACATATTGAGGAGAGCCCCAACAAACGTTGACATCAGTTACCAAGGTGATTGAATCATTAGGCTTCAAGAGGATGCCAACGCCAGCCACCGGCAACTGTCAAGTTTACGCGGTGTGTCAAGCTCTAACATGTTCTGCAACACTAAAGAGGATACCGTTTTATTGGAAAAGATGACGACGCAATTAAAGGAAGGTTGTCTGGTACGCGCCTTGTTGGATTTTGATGATAAATTCTCCCATGAAGCGAGGAAATATACGCCTCTAGAACTTGGTCGTGGAACTATGCGGTTATCGCCAAAGGAGTCAAGGAAGTTGTATCACCAATATTTACTGGATTTTGCGGAAAGCAGTTCAAAAATTAAGGATACTATTCCGAGAAAATCCTGGGGGAGTAATGACACTTTAACGTCATTAAGTACTTTGCTACAAAGAGACATATATGTACTAAGTCACCCATCAGGGGATAAATTGCCTGGGTTGTTATTGTTTACACCCGAAACGAGGACAACGAAGGCGAAAACGTATCACATGAGTGGGGAATATCCCCTCACGGTGAGTGTTTTTTATGAAAGGATGCGGAAGATTCTGCAGGATGATTTGCTAAAAGATAAGGATGGGAAACGACCATTGATTTTGGAGTATAGTGGGCAACATTACTCCGCAATTTTGAATGGCGAGCGAAGTCAGCAGATGGATGACATTGACATGAGCGGGAGTAGTGACGATGATGATTATGCTGACAAGAAAGGAAAGGTGGAACCTGCTCGATTGTCAGATTCAGAATCCGGAACTATGTCTCAAGAAATTGTCGAAAGTGATGAAGGAAAAATGACCAATTATGGCAGTTATTCACCGTGGGACCCCGACGATTGGGATGGCAATATTGACGATCTCCTGCATCGTCTACAGGGACCAACCATTCATCACGCATTGAAGTGCGATATCAACGATATCATAAGGACTAAAGACCCGAGAATGTGTGAGTTACTACATTTTCTTGCTGACACAGTCAGTAAGTTATATTTGCCGGAGCAAGAAAGCCTAATGGCAGCCAATCTCTCGGATCCAGGCACAAGCGATAAATGTTTACAGAAATATCAGATATCTAAACCTATTCTACAACAATGGTATCGGAAAATTTGGATGGAAAATCAACCAGATCAAGAAGTGTTGCAAATCTCGGATGGATCCGCTTCAGGATCGGAATACAAGCCGTCCGAGCAAGGTAGCAGTTCGCAGGACACCCAGGAATCTAATGGAGGGGATAGTCCCACTATCAAATGAATTTGCCGCATGGATTCCACAGATGACAGAAATGAATCGATGGAAATAGTTCCGGTGGAAAGGGAATTAATGGATGAATTTATGAAATGCGAGAAAGAGGCGTCGGTAGTTCCTATATCGTTGAAAGATTTCAACATAACTTGGCACAAGGTAGTGCTTACCTGGGAGGAACAAACTGGTATCCCTTTCCCATTATTAAGTTCGACCAAGGCATTATGGATAAAAGCAGCGTACCTGGAATCTAACCGCTTAATACACCTCATTTAGGATATTCCCGGGTCACATTACATACTGGACAGTGTCCATTCTAGCTTATTAGTGGAATTAATAAAGCCGTGGAGAGAACAATGCTGGCTGGCGGTAGTTGAAGCAGGAAAAAGAGAAGGTTTGTTGGATATAACGGGACAATGGTTCATGGAGTGGGAACAACGCTTTTATGTCATGAAAACGATGGGACAAAAATAGCCATCATGAATAGTTCGCAGGAATGGGCCCGTTTACGGAAAATCCAATGTGGTGGTAATAAGGTATTGAAGTTATTAGCGCCAAGACAAGTTCTGACTCTAGCGACAATGCTTCTTTGTGTGCATCTATTTGCCGAACAATTGGCGGCAATTCTGGGTGAGAATTATCATCCAACCGACAATATCATGTGTTTACTTCAGAGACATCTTCAAGTAATGGAGATCAGCCACGATTATGAGGAAAAAGTTAACGCCTTAGATAAAGGGAAGTCGGACACTTAGAAACTTCTTTTTACGTATGTAAATTCGACAGATGTGGTTCAATCGGCTGATACGGGTGGTAATGGAAATATCGAACATGATCAGCAGGATCCTAGTTGTTACTAAGGGCACCGCTACGACTATGTCTACTACTCATTCGTATTACGATATGACAAATCTCAGTATTTTTACGAAACATCGCCTTATTAAAGATATGGAATATAAACCAGTTAGGAGGTCAATATCGAATGACCCAAATCCTCTTACTACTATTATTTTAAGTCAAAATGTACGGGGCTTTGCACAGAAAGACATATCGGGCTGGATGAACGCCTGGCGACGCGGTGGTTCGGAGTACCATGCGCACATAATATTGTTGCAGGAGACCCATATTGCATCAATTAAGGAACGTGACGAAGTGGAAAAAATTGGCACTCCTCTGGGGCCAGAAAGGACAAAAGAAGACCCGTTCCTACTGGAGTGTCTACCCCACAAACAAGGGGGTGGCTATTCTTCTTTGTCCAAGTATTGCAGATCAAATAAGCACGTACTTACAGGAGAAATGGTCGCATCGATTACTGATTATCAAATGGAATGACAGTGTCTTACTAAACATATATGGACCATCGAGTGATGGCAAAAGTCGAGAAATATTTTATGGAAATCTGCGGAATATTTTTCAACGTAACCCTAAGAACAGCTTTGTTTGCGGGGACTTCAACTGTGTGGACACTCCTACTTTAGACCGTTTGGGAGGAACCAGGTCGACCCGGCCAGAGACTAACGCCCTTTCCAGACTAACTTCTGAGTAGCAACTATGGGACGAACGCCTCTTGATGATGCCCGTGATGGGGGAGGTATCCTTTTACCCCTCTGATCATTTTACTTATTGACGTCGAAATCAAGCTAGTCGGATAGATAGATTTTACGTTTCCGAGCAGTGGAAAAATTGGGTTGTATGGGTGGCAGTGGAAGCCCCTCCAGTATTCTCTGACCACAATCAAGTTTTTCTATGTTTGAAAGATCCAACAATATCATGATCTCGTTATGCAAATCGACGGATGCCGTATCTTTTCCCAGGCTCAAAAAATGATCAGATTCAAACAATGTTGACGGAACGTTTCACGAGGAGATTGAGGTCAATTCAATCTGTCGTAACCTGGGATCACAGTATTGGTGACTTTCGAGATGTGATCTATCAAGTACGGAAGAAGGAAGCCAAGAGAAAGCGAAGGAGGCTTCATCATCTTCAACGAACAACTCGGGATAATGCAATCGAACGAAAAAATATTGTTCATGCCATGGCAGAAGCAATCATAAAAAACGGTCTTTTCGTCGAGGGTTCCGTTTACACAGATCGGCGGCAGATGTCAGATGGTTGTTTAAACGGACGTCTATATGGTATGGGAAAGAGACCAGATCGTGACTAAAATAATCGCAACATCTGGGCCGCCCTCTGCAGAATCCTTATCAATTCCTGATAAATTTGCAGCTACTTGGAAAGCTATTCTCGGTTACATCCACCGAACCGTTCAAAGTACCCGCTTAATGGGGGAATTACAAAGTGTTATGCAAGTTCCACATGAACGGAGAGTAACACAGACACAAAATCAAACGTTGCTGGAGAATATTCAAGAAGAAGACGTGGAATGGGGTATAAAATGTCTGGATCGGAGAAAAGCAGCCGGCCACGATGGCCTTGGAAATGACTTTTACAAAGATTTTGCGAACATTCTCATTGGACCACTTACGCGGATATTTAATGAAATTTTAGCGGGTACGGACCCGCCAAGTTCATTCTTGAAGGCGGTCGTCATACCACAACGAAAAAATGGGGACTCAAGTGATGCCCTGGATTACAGGCCAATCTCCTTGTTGACCACCGGATATAAATTATTTGCCAAAATCACCGCACGTCGGCTTCAGTCCTTCTTAGGACACCTGATAGGGGAAACCCAACAAGGGTTTGTTTCTGGCAGACGAATGGATAAAGCTGTAATCATGATGAAGTCGACTCTCGCAAAATATAAAGACGAACGCAAGGTTGCAGCTGGCCAGAGCGCTGGGATCATGTTTCTTGACTTTAGTAAGGCGTATGATACGGTCGACCGCAGATACTTGTTCACGGTATTACGTCTGTTCGGCTTCTCAGACCTTTTTATTGATTTAAAGAACAGAATGCACGCAGGGACGACGGCGGAATTTTTTTAGTAAATAATCACTTCTCGGAGCCACTTCAAGTCACGTCAGGCATTAGGCAAGGATGCCCTTTAGCACCATTACTTTTCATATTAGCAGTAGAGCCACTGGCGCTGGCTTTACTTCAGGAAAAGCGGTTAGAGGGGATTTCCCCTCTCAAAAGCGACCACGTCATACACCATCGCTTCTCAGCGTTTGTGGATGACTCGACTATATTCGTAAGACATGCGGAACAAGTACGTATTGCTTTGGAAGTGGTCCGGCGTTTTGGAGATCTATCGGGCTTACACGTACAACCAACCAAAAGCAATTTTTTCTTTCTAAATTCGGAGTATGTACCTGAAAAGTGGTACACTTTACCGGTATTACTGGAAGGAGAAACCATAAGATATTTGGGTTATTATTTTGGATGGGCGAAGTTACCAAGTATAAACTGGGTACTGCGAACTCGGGGGATTCAACGGCGGTTAGCAACAGCAACGGAATGTGGTACGGCTTTTATGGAACAAGTACAATTGTTTAACGTGATTGCTAATCCCTCCATTCTTTTCACAGAACGGATGTTTGATCCCCCGGCAGATGCACTGCGTGAACTAGAGCATATTCAGAAGGTTTTTTGTGGAGGAATAGTCCAATCGGTGAGAAGGAGCGGCACAAGATATCGCCTACATTACTATTTACACCGCATGCAGCTGGAGGAGTGGGCCTTATCTCGATTCCTGTTGCGTTACAAGTTCAACGCCTCATATTAGCATATCAGTTGCTCATTGCTGCACGTGATGGTTATCAAAGGAATTCTTTTCTTTCGGGGACCAGCGTGTCTAGTGGGATTTCGTGGCACCTGGGTTGGTCCGAGGTACTGCGGAGGACCATAGTGGAACAGTCACCCTGACACAACAAGCAGACGGGATTTTATGGAAGGTGGTGACCAGTACTATACCGGAAACTGATGATACCCCATCATTACTGGAAGAGTCGGTGGTTTTTCACCCCCATCCGGACTTGCATTTAATTGGTTGGACGGTAGAGGAAAATACGCCAAAACGGCGGATTTGGCCAAAACTACGACGGTCTTTTCGAAAGCATTTTCACGGGATAGCACCGCAATTGAAAACTCTGCTAACGAAGTGGGCAAAGACAGTACGTGGTGGACTAGCATACAAGATGTGGAGCCGCAAAAGGTATGTGATCACGATCATATGCTAACTAACTAACAGATATGGGTACAGTTCAGAGCTGCGACCATGCAATTGAATACCTTTCACATCCGGACGACACCAGGAAAGCGTTGTGAGATCGATGATAGTTGCACCGGGACCAGGACAGATCTTAGCCACATTCTTTGGGAATGTAGACGGGCGAGAGCCTTCTGGCGGAGGCTGATCCGGCACTGGAGCGGATGGATGATATCGGACTCGGCAATGGGTAAATTCCAGACAGCGGTGGCTACGCGTAGCGCGCCTCCAATAGGGTCAAGCATCAAAATGGCGATGATGTTACAACATGGGTGGTATGATGATTCATACCTAGAAGTATTTCAACGACTTTGGAAAGGACTATGTGGAATTGGAATGGCTTGGTTATGGCAGTTAAGAAATCAAGCGATTTTTCAAGGAATCAAGAAGGATGCATTAGATCATCTCGAGTTCATTTGGGGTCAATGTCGAGCACAAGTCGCGGCTGTGGCAACTTATGAAGAAAGATCACATGCAACTAGGGAACAGGGTATCTGACTGAAAATCAGTGCACAGTGCGTCTTCAATCAACTTCCAGCACCGTATATAGATTCCCCATCTTTCTTCCAAGAACAACCATGCATCTCATATGAAGTGGATTCATCCAAGGTTACTGAGCCTAGATTACATTCTGGAATACATATGTTTATAGTAGCTAATAGTTAAGACTAATTAGACTACATTTTACTACTACTACTACTCGACAAATATGAAAGTATATATTATGTAAAAATTAAGTGTAGTTTCGGCTAAAATACTACTTAACCTAAAATTCACAATATGCAAGAAACCACGATGATCTCTTCAGCAGGAATTAATGTCAGTTTTCATCATAAATCACCCATCCCAAATTCCAACACTCCTTCCCAGAGTACCGGGGCTACGTGCACAAGACACATCAACGTAAACGTAGGAAAAGCATATCCAGTAGTAGCGCGATAAGACCATAAACGTAATCCACCATTCACTTGAGTCCAATTTGCTCGCACAGCACTTTAATTCTTGGTGCATGTAGTGTCTTCGTAAATAAATCCGCGACCATACTTCCACTGGACACATGTTTTGGCTCCACAATTCCCTTCTTAGCGAAATCCTTTAAAAATTTCAATTTCACGTTGATATGCTTGGCACTGGCCGCGCTAGCTTCACTCTTGAGCTGTTTGATCGCGGCTTGGTTGTCGATCTTCAATACGATGGGCGTCCTCGTTTTAATTCCAATTTCTTCAAATAGCTCCTTCAGTCCCAACGCTTCTCGTCCACCTGCAGCGGCCACGACAAACTTCGCCTCTGCAGTCGATAATCCCTGCTTTTTACAATTCCACCCTGCTATAACTCCATTTACGAAAATCACATTCGCACTGAATTTTTTGCGGTCTTCGCGGTCAGCTGCACAGTCGGCATCACTATAGCTTACAATTCGTAATGGTAGCTTCATATCGTTATCTCTACGTAAATGCAATTTCAGCTTCTTGCTTCATTTCAAATATTTTGCTATTCTCTTCGCGACTTTGAAATCACTTAAACTTGGCGCGTGCGTGTGCCTCGTTGCCCGATGCACGGCGAATGAAATGTCCGGGCCAGAGACTCTTGAAATCCACAGTAAACTTCCCACGAGAGACTGGAAATCTTTTAGTATAGGCGTATTTCCACGAGATACATTCGGCAATAATTTGTTTAGTTCATTCGTAACTTCCAGGCTTGTAACAGGCGTTCTCACTTCATTTGCTTCTTGTAGTCCATGCTTTTCGAGCATCTCAACAATAGTTCCTTCTTGGTCTATAGTATATCCGTTCTTATGCCAAGAAACTTCTCTACATTGCCCAGGTCTTTCAACTCCAATATCTGCATGTCATTAAAAATTCATCCACAAACTTTGTTTCTGTTGCCGTAACCAACAGATCGTCGATCTAACAGGCTAGCTGTTACAGGCTTACACTGTTTAAATTGCAAGTGAGGAAGCGTGCAGTTGGTAAGGAACAAATGTAATTTGCTCCTCAATAGTTTAGTTAAGATTAAACTTAGGTTTGGAATATTTAATTGATTAAAAAGTCCCTTAGATATATGCTAATATAAAACTACGACACGTGGCTACAAGACGGTAAAGAGTGATATATTTAGTAGTGGTTTAGAGCTAACCAGTATAATTAGATCTAGACTAATCTTAATAAGATGTAATGTAAAACTGATCTAACAATACTCTTATTACTAAATCTCTTGTTAGATTCGATAATTATATCAGAATCTGTTTCTCAGGGTGGATTATAATAACTTATAATCCAATATTCGCATTTCAGACAGTAAGTCTGAAATTGACTGTGATATTTCAACGTAAATATTACTTATATAATGGTACCCCATTACAGTCGACATACACTCCAACCACTATTATTCCTTTGCCATCAATTCGTACGAAGACGAAAGTGTCTGTCAAAAATGGAGAAAAGTTCATCTTAATCAAATTTTCACACAACAATTCATATACGGCAGTCTTCCAGCTTGTCTTAGACCAAAGAGATTTCTTTAACTTCAGCATCAGCTTCTTCGAACTTGTGGCATCCAGTTTTTTCAGTGTATCATCCGATATTTCCATACCTTGGGGAATCTGCAAAATGATATTGTATTCTTTCTCCGTAGCCGCCTTCGCGTAGGCGCTTGGTACGTCTCCGTGCCTCGCAGGCACATCCCACACTATAGACAGTATCAAAATAACTTTCATGTTATTAATTTCCATGACTGTCGAGAACGTAAAGAAATAATTCTCTCCATTAATCTACGAGCTATTAATCTTGCTTTATAGCGCTCCACCGTACCATCGATCATTAGTTTGGTTTTATAAACCCACTTGGTCGGCAATGTCTTTACTTCACTTGTCTTCTTCATTATTTCCCAGCTTTGTAAGTCTTCCAAAGCTTTTAATTATGCCCTTTTGGCTATTTTCCACTTCTTGGATTGTCTTCCCTTGTGAGCCTCGAAATAGCTCTTCGGGCCCGGCGTTCCAGCCATTTTTCCATTATCCAAATTATACATATCACAGACTGCAAACGCAAAAAATAAATTCTCACCACTCGTTTCATTCGGTTCATCATTTTCACTCAAAATGTCTTCGTCGTTTGTATCACACTATTTTTGTCTTCTTCCAACTCAATCAACTTCTGCGTTTTCTTAATCTCTCTCGTTGATTTTCTTTGTGGTAAATCTTGCGTTGACTGTTTCTTTTTGAACTTCATTCGTTTTCTCCTTCGAGACTGCATTGTCTCCACTGCTTTCGTGATATATTTCCACGTCTTCATTCATCATGCTTTTCGTTCTCTTTATCACCCAACGTCTTGACGTGATATACGTGTCTAGTAGTCGATACTACTCTGTCCTTTAAAAGTAGCACCTTATAACCTTTTGTTTCGTCGTTTTTCCAAGAATTAACGCCTTCTTAGCGTGTTTACCGAGCAATTTGTTCCTCGCGTCCCGCCATACCATACATGGCGATCCAAAAATCACAATATCCGAAATGTTAGCTTTCTTCTTCGTTACAACTTCAATGGGCGACATCTTCCGCAAATTTGCACGTGTCGGGCTTCGATTGAAAATATAACTTGCATATTCTGCTGCCTCGGACCAAAATGTTAACGAAACTCCAGATCCAAAAATCATACATCTGATCATGTTGAAAATCGTCCTGTTCATTCACTCTGCTTTCCCATTCGAAGCTGGATTGCCTGCTTCAGTAATTTGTCTTCTTACTCCAGTTCGTTTACAGAATAAATCCAC